>ML395582.1:0-20898 GCA_005239525.1 Nicotiana knightiana | reverse complement strand
ATATATATATATATATATGCATTTACACTTACTCAGAAAAGAATATATTTAAAAGAGTTTCATAACTTTCTTATTTAATCATCTCCTTTCATCCAGTCCCAATCAGTATCATCAAACCCATCCTCCTCTTCCGATTCTATAATCATATCATGTGAATGTTGTGCATTAGTTGGACTATCAACAATATCAATGGGTACATCTTCTCTTGACCATCTAACGTCAACATCAAGTAATCTAGTGGAGGGATCAATGTCATTATTAGGTTCCCTCCAAAATGCGTCCCCAATATTGGGATAATTTTCTTCATCTAGATATACAAATCAACAAGTACTTTATTCCTTGCATGATAAACATGTTTTTCAATTGGATCCTCCACATAAAAAAACTTGATAAACTTGTGATGCCAATACAAAAGGGTCATCTGTACTGAATAATCTATTGAAGTACACCCAAGTTAACCCATAATCATCTATTTCATTACGAAACCAATCACATCTAAATAGTATAACACTAAAACAACCCCAATAATCAATCTCAATGATATCCTGAATAGCTCCATAATAGATAACCTAACCATCGATGAGGTTTTGGTCCCTAGCACTAGCAAAACAATCAGTTGTTGCTGATAAAGTCACTCCATTATTTTGAGTCTTACATCAGAATCTCGTTCTTTGGTATGAAATCAGTATCCATTAATAAAATATGCAGTATATCTTTTGGCCACCATATTGGATCCTTTGGCTAGCCATCGAAAATAATCTGGCACGACAACATTTTTGACTTTCTCTTTAAACCAATTACTGAATTCCCAACTATGATTCCTCGCTCTTTCCCATGCATTTGATCTACTATGATTAAAAATTAAATTCTTATGTTCCCTGCAATCATGAATTTTCAAGTTTAATCACATAAAAAACAAATACAAAATATAAATAAACTTTATTGATAAATACATATTTATCTTACTCAATAAACTTCTCCATTTTCTCATCTCCAGTATTGAACAGAGCATATCGATGTGCTTCAAAACATAACTGTGAATCCATGACAAAAGTATTTTTTTTCTTACTTATAATTGGAAGGCCTATATTAGGGAATAAAGGTGACAAATTTTGAGAGCACTCATCATCCACCATTTGGTACCTATTGAATTTTGTTTTCATGCCATCATGTAGGTATCTCGAACAAAAAGTCAAGCACTCATCAGCCACAAAATCCTCTGCTAGACACTTATCGATTGCGTACAAATGCCTTGTACTTACATAGGTTTCTCTCAATGGGATACATCCAACGAAGATGAGCTGGTCCCCCAAACTTAATTTCATTCACCAAATGAACAGGCAAATGTGGCAATATGTCAAAATATGTTGGATGGAAAATTCTTTCAACCTCACATATTATTTCAACAATTTTAGACTGCATTTTTTTAAGATCACTTTTCCTTATGACCTTACTACATATAGCTCTAAAGAATTTTCCAACCTAATCAAGGCCAATGATACATTCTTGGTAACACTTTTCTAACAGCAACCTGGAGCAAGTAATGCATCATAAAATGAGCGTCATGACTCTTGTACCCTGATATTTTTATCTCCTTCACATGCACGCGTTCTGAAATATTCGACGCACACCCTTTTGGTAATTTAGCATTTTTCATGACAGTACAAAACAAACTTTTCTCTTTTGGTTTCATGTAGAAAAAAGATTTATCCAAAGTTATAGTTTCATCATTATTTGTTTTTGGTTGTAGCTCCTTTCGTATCCCCATTTCTTTTAAGTCACGACGATAATTTTCATGGTCCTTTGACTTTCCATCTATTTCAAATAAAGTCCCGAGCAAACAATCACATATGTTTTTCTCAATGTACATCACATCAACATTTGTGATGACCCAAAAGGTCATCCAGTATATTCTATCTAATTTTGTGTTCCGAGGTCGTGAAAACCTCCTTCTATCTCACCTCGATTTGCGTACGCAGCTCGGGCGTGTAGCCGGGAAGCCTTTATGTGAAAAATTGACAAAAAATGAAAATTTTGTATTGGAAATTTGAATAAAGTTGACTTCTGTCAATATTTTTGGTAAACGGACCCGGACCCGTGATTTGATGGTCCCGGAGTGTCCGTAGAAAAATATGGGACTTGGACGTATGCCCGGAATCAAATTCCGAAGTCCCAAGTCCGAGAAATGAACTTTTAAAAAACTTGGTTTCTATAAAATATAAAGATTTTTGAAAATGAAAATTGAGGCGAAACCTGTGATATCAGGACCGTGTTACGATTCTGAAGCCCGGTACAGGTTCGATATGATTTATATGTATTATCTGTGAAATTTGGTAAGAAACGGACTTAGTTTGACGTGATTCGGACCTTACATGCAAAACTTAATGTTTATAGAAGTTTGAAGAATTTTCATGGATTTTTAGTTTAATTCATCGTGTTAATGTTGTTTTATGTGTTTTGAAACCTCGAGCGAGTCCGTGTTAGGTTATATGACTTGTGTCCGTGGTTGGGCGGGGTCCCGGGGGGGCCTCGGGTACATTTATGATGCTCATCGGGGGTTTTTAGAACTTGGGAGACAGCTGAACCATTGCTTGTTCTGGTGTCTCACACCTGCGATGGACCTTCCGCAGGTGCGATTAGTTTTTCGCAGGAGCGGAGCCGCAGGTGCGGCCATTTGACCGCAGATGCGACCCCGGACGTTTTAGTGAGTTTTCGCACCTGCGATGATAGTTCCACAGGTGCGGTCCCAGGGGCGCAGGTGCGGAGTGGCTGGGCAGAAAAGGGGCAGAACTGAGGGTTTATGTTATTTTCACCAATTCGAGTAGGGGAGCTCGGGAGAGGCGATTTTTGAAGGCTTTTGCACCTGAGTAGTTTGGGTAGGTGATTTCTATCCATTATAGACCAATTTGCATGTTTCAAATCTTAAATCCAACCTTTAATTTCGAAAATTTTGGGTAGAAAATGGAGTAAACTTCTTAGATCGATTTATTGAGTTTTGGTTGGACTTTTTACCTTCGATTTGAGAGACTTTCATATGTTTAGACTTGTGAGTGAATGGGTGACCGTAAAATATAAATTCTTACCTGAATCCGAGACGTGGGCCTAGGGAACTTTTTGGGCAATTTTCCTAGTTTCACGTTTTAGCTTCGAATTTATTTGTTAAACTAGTTGCTTGTAGTGTTATTTACACGATGCTATTGATTTGAGTAGATTTGGTCCATTGGGAGTCAGATACCCGTGGCAAGAACATGATTTGAAGTTTGTTTTGAGCGGTTGAGGTAAGTATCTTGCCTAACCTTGTGTGGGGGAATTACCCCTTAGGATTTGAGTTTTCTATGTTGATTGTAGACCGTGTACGCGAGGTGACGAGCACATGCTCAGACTTATTTTTGGAAAGTTGACTCTTTAGGAATCTTAGATCCTTATATTCTCCGAATATGAAGTGTCCTTGGCATGATTGAATTTCCTAATTTCTAGTGTCATCTTTATTTGCTTAAATGTGGAAGTTCTTACTTTTGGATTTACTCTTATTGCCTACTTGACTCCTAATTGACTTATTTGAAGGTTTTATTTCCTTTACTGTCATGCTATATCTTCTTAACTGCATATCTCAAATTTTGCAATTATCTTCATCTCAACCTACAATTGTTTTGGTCTTAAATGAAGTTATGATTATTCTCTGTTGCTTGTCCTTAAGTGGGAATTGTTGAATATTCTCGTAACTGGTCAACCTTAAAGGAAGTTTAGATATTCTTTACCTTCATGACTTGCCTTATATGGAGTTATCAGATTTGTGTTGATTTCTTGTGTTCACCCGTGTAATTAGGTGCGGCTGTTACATGTTATTTTCCTCCCTTGTTGAGTTATTCTTAATATACCTAGCTCTCCTTATTATGTTTATTTCTCGTGAACTATTTTTGCCTATCTTGTGGTCCAAGGCTCTTGAGTTGATGTATTAATTGTATCTTGAACTGTTGCCACTGTTGTTGTTGTACTTGTTGTGGTGATGCACGAGGTTTCTGTCGTGCGGTTGTTGATATGGGGATTTGCACGAGGTTTCTGCCGTGTCGTGTTACTATTGATAATTGCACATGCGTGATAAGGAGGGATACGAGATTGAGTGTTGCGCATGTGGCGTGAGAAGGTGGAACATGTTTATGCACGTGTGGCGAAACAAGGCGGGCATATACTTTAATATTGCACACGTGGCGTGACAAGGTGGGCTATAGCAGGGATTGTTTGTGATAGTTGTGTTGGCCTGGGGGCATTCCTTGTTGTTGATATTGTTTACTCGAACACTTACCATGTGAGTTCATTCGTGTGGAAATTTATGAGATTAACATGTACGTGTTGCCTCTTTTGTTTTCCTTGTGTCTATTGGTTGTTGAAATCATGTTAGGACACATGCACAAGCATACACGTAGTTAAGGACTACTAATGGAGTCAGGACACCTTGTTGTTGTCAAGTATATATAGTCATGTTGTGCTTACCGTATAGGTGGGAATGACCCAATTGGCACGTGAGTTGTCAGTGCAGTTAGTACTCGAACAAGGGCATAAGACGCCAAGTGTTAGGGTTCGGGTATTGGGACACGAATATGGTGATTTGTTAGAGGTTCGGAACTTGGTGGAGATGATTATGAATTTGATGTAGAAGTGGTTGAAGTTGTTGAGTCATAACGTGCTCGTGTTGCATATTTGTGGAGATCCCATGTTTTTGCATAGGTGGCCGAGTGATTGATAGTAGCACCTCTGAACAGTGGTATTTTTAGGAGTTTAGTGTAAATTCTTAAAAGCCTATGACTTGTACTTTCGGGTTTTGGCAATATAAAATGTGTAAAGACTTATTTATTTCAGAAAGGTATTAGGTTCTATTTATTATTCTCGTTATTCCTGAATATTAGGCTTACATAGTCCTTAAGACTAGGTGCCATCATGATACCCCAACAGAGGAAAATTTGGGTAGTGACAAGTTGGTATCAGAGCCCTAGGTTCATAGGTACTACGAGTCATAAGTGAGTTTAGTAGAGTCTTGCAGATCGGTACGGAGACGTCTGTACTTATCTTCGAGAGGCTACAAAACTATTAGGATAACTTCACTTCCTTCTTTCGTATCATGCGAGTTCATTGATCTTGAAGTTTGAAATTTATCATTCCATTCACTCACAGATGGTGAGGACGCGAGCTGCAGATTCTGAGGATGTTACCCCCGGAGCAGATGCCGCCAGAAGTAGAGGTAGAGGTAGAGGTTGACGAGGGGCACGTGCCGCAGCTAGAGCACCTGCCAGAGCAGCCGTTGAGGAGCTGCCGACAGTTCCAGTTGGGAGACCGAAGGCGCCTGTTGTTACATCCGGACTTCAGGAGACGTTGGCACATTTCTGGGATGTGATTGGTACCTTAACTTAGGCAGGATGGCTTCCGGGTGCACCAGCTACTTCACATGACGGGGAAGGAGTTCAGACTCCCGTCACCCATACTCCGGAGCAGCAAGATCAGGTTGGTCAGGTTCCAGGTGTCATGGCAGCACAGCCCGTGGTTAGGGCAGCAGCATCTGAGGAGGAACAACTTAGACTCGAGAGGTACAAGAAGTACCATCCCTCCTACCTTCAGTGAATTGGCGACAGATGATGCCCAGGGTTTCCTAGAGTAGTGTCACCGCATTCTTCGTACTATCGGCATTGTGGAGGCGAGCAGGGTTGCTTTTGTTACGTTCCAGCTCAGGGGAGCGGCTTATTAGTGGTGGCAGGCATATGAGTTGGCTATCCCGACCGAGTCAGCTTCACTTATATGGGGTCAGTTTTCAGAGATGTTCTTGAGTAAGTTTGTACCTCAATCCCTCTGAGATGCATGGCGTGTTGAGTTTGAGCGGCTATTCCAGGGCACTATGTCAGTATCAGAGTATGCCGTCAGGTTCAATGATTTGGCCAGACATGCACCTACTTTGGTTGCTACAGTTAGAAAGCGTGTTCGCAGATTCATCGAGGGCTTCAGCCATGATATTCGGGTTAGCATGGCTCGAGAGTTAGAGTCGGATATTTCATTTCAGCAGGTGGTAGGGATTGCTCGCAGAGTTGAGGGCATGCTGGATCGTGAGATAGGCGAAAGGCGGGACTATGATAGAGATGTCAGACGAGGTCAGGAGAGAGAGGGAAGAGAGGTGAGGAGGCCTCGTGGGCCGGAGAGATTTATTGGTCCTTACTATAGAGGCAGGGTACGACACGGTAGAGGTTTGATTGGTCAAGCAGTTCAGTCTGCATTGCCGGCTTCACATGGGGTTTAAGGTACTCATAGGTCTCAGAGTACTCGAGTTGAGCAGTTTCCACAACTACGTCAACAGAGAGGTTGTTTTGAGTGTGGAGATATCAGCTACAAGATGAGAGATTGTCCCAGGCTCCGGGCAGATGTGTTACAGCAGGGCACTCAGGCTAGTAGAGGGCGCTCAAGAGGGGGAGGCCCGGCCCGTTGATGTGTTCCGTATAGTAGGCTGGAGGCCGTTGTTCCAGATGTTATAGTACATGTATGCTTTGTTTTGTTACAGAGGGGCTGCATTTGTATTTCATTATAGCTCAACTGGTCGGGACGAGTTCCCTCATTGTTGTTTTGTTTATAAGTGAGTTTCATGCTTTGCGCACTATTTTTGTGTTTGCTCCTGTTGGGAGATTCTGTGAGTAGTAGCCCATGTCTATTGTTTGTCTCTATTCAATATTGAGAGATGTAAGACTAATAGTAAATTCATGTTGTCCAGTACGGTAAGTTTGATGTGATTCCTGAGTATTTTGTTTATGAGTTGTGATTTTGATACTCCATCGAGATGTGAGATCAGCTAGCATTATGATTTTATCAGCTGAGATATATTAGTGGAGGAATTTCAATTGGTATGATATAGTTTCGGTATGTGATTCATATTTGAGGGCGAAGTCCTCGTGATATTTTCTTATCCGATATGTTTGGACCGGGCTGAGTACCGCAGTGGAAATTGTATCAGGATGGTATCCTTGTGATTTGTTCATGTGCTTTAGTTTCTTCCTTGTTATGTTGTTGTGTAAGTTAGCATTGATAAGGAGTCGTGCCTGTCGGGCTTGTTTGATAGTTTCCTTTTGTGTTTCTCCTTTCATATTCAGTCATTTTCGTTTTGTGCACCTTGAGTTTTATCTTGCGGGGTGTGTGCCCGGTGGTGTTAGTCGTGGCTTGGTGATTTAGGTGTCAAGGTTATGAAGTCTTCATGTTTCTTGCTTTATTATAAGTGTGATGGAGGTTGGGAATGTAGTTCTATCGGATATGAGGCTAATTGTCAATGCTAAGTTGATATGGCAGCCATTACGATCCAAGTGTTATTATGAGCCTATGTGTGATGTGCCATATTGTGTGGTCGTGCCTTATGGGTATAGTCATGAGTTAATGTCGCTGGCTTGGGCTAATGTCAGATGTGGATTTAGAATCGGGCATTTTCGGAAATGAGTAGAAGGTGAGAAATTGAGGTATGTGGCTTATTGGTAGTAATAGAAAAGCTAAATTGTGGTTGTGGTGGTGTCGTCAGTCTTATGTAGATTGGGGTGACGTGGGATCACCCGCGGGTGTGTGTTGGAAATGCGAAATAAGTGATTTGATGAGTTCCAAGTAAATCTTAGCACGTTCGAGGACTAACATTTGTTTAAGATGGGGAGATTGTGATGACCCAAAAGGTCATCCCGTATATTCTATCTTATTATGTGTTTCGAGGTCGTGTATACCTCCTTCTATCTTACCTCGATTTACGTGCACAACCCGGACGTGTATCCGGGACCTTTATGTGAAAAATTGACAAAAAATGAAAATTTTGTATTGAATATTTGAATAAAGTTGACTTCAGTCAACATTTTTGGTAAACGGACCCGGACCTGTGATTTGACGGTCCCGGAGGTCTGTAGAAAAATATGGGACTTGGGTGTATGCCCAGAATCGAATTCCGAGGTCCCAAGTCCGAGAACTGAATTTCTAAAGAAAATTGTTTTTTGAAAAATATAAAGGTTTTTGAAAATGAAATTTGAGGCGAAACCTGTGATATTGGGCCCATATTAGGATTCCGAAGCCCGATATAGGTTTGATATGATTTATATGTATTATCTGTAAAATTTGGTAAGAAACGGACTTAGTTTGACGTGATTCAGACCTTAAATGCAAAACTTAATGTTTATAGAAGTTTGAAGAATTTTCATGGATTTTTAGTTTAATTCATTGTGTTAATGTTGTTTTATGTGGTTTGAAACCTCGAGCGAGTCCGTGTTAGGTTATATGACTTCTGTGTGTGGTTGGACGGGGTCCTGGCGGGGCCTCGAGTACGTTTAGGATGCTCATCGGGTATTTTTAGAACTTGGGAGACAGTTGAACCATTGCTGGTTCTGGATTCTCGCACCTGCGATGGACCTTCCGCAGGTGCGGTGAGGAGTTCGCAGGTGCGGAATTAGCCCAAACCCCCAATCCTCGCAGGTGTGGCCATTTGACCGCATGTGCGACCCCAGACTTTTTAGTGGGTTTTCGCACCTGCGATGATAGTTCCGCTGGTGCGGGACCGCAGGGCACAGGTGCGGAATGCCTGGGCAGAAAAGGGGCAGAATCGAGGGTTTATGTTATTTTCACCATTTCGAATTGGGGAGCTCGGGAGAGGCGATTTATGGAGGCTTTTGCACCTAGGTAATTTGGGTAAATTGTTTCTATCCATTATAGACCAATTTTCATGTTTCCAATCTTAAATCAAACCTTTAATTTCGAAATTTTTGGTAGAAAATGGGTTAAACTTCATAGATCGAATTATTGAGTTTTGATTGGGTTTTTGACCTTCAATTTGAGAGATTTTCATATGTCTAGACTTGTGAGTGAATGGGTGTCCGGAAAATATAAATTTTTACCCAAATCCGAGACGTGGGCTCGGGATCTTTTTGGGCAATTTTCCTAATTTCACGTTTTAGCTTCGAATTTATTTGGTAAACTAGTTGCTTGTAGTGTTATTTACACGATGCTATTGATTTGAGTAGATTTGGGCCATTGGGAGTCGGATACCCGTGGCAAGAACATGATTTCAAGCTTGATTTGAGCGGTTGAGGTAAGTATCTTTCCTAACCTTGTGTGGGGAAATTACCCCTTAGGATTTGAATTTTCTATGTTGGTTGTAGTCCGTGTACGCGAGGTGACGAGCGCATGCTCGGGCTTATTTGTGGAAAGTTGACCCTTTAGGAATCTTAGATCCTTATATTCGCCGAGTATGAAGTGTCCTTGGCATGATTGAATTTCCTAATTTCTAGTGTCATCTTTATTTGCTTAAATGTGAAAGTTCTTACTTTTCGATTTACTCCTATTGCCTACTTGACTCCTAATTGACTTATCTCAAGGTTTTATTTCCTTTACTGTCATGCTATATCTTCTTAACTGCGTATCCAAACTTTTGCAATTATCTTCATCTCAACCTATGATTGTTTTGGTCTTAAATGAAATTATAATTATTCTCTGCTGCTTGTCCTTAAGTGGGAATTGTTGAATGTTCTCCTAACTGCTCTACCTTAAAGGAAGTTTAGATATTCTTTACCTTCGTGACTTGCCTTATATGGAGTTATCGGATTTGTGTTGATTTCTTGTGTTCACCCGTGTAATTAGGTGCGGCTGTTACATGTTATTTCCCTTAATTGTTGAAGTGATTCGTAATATGCCTAGCTCTCGTTATTATGTTTATTTCTCGTGAACTAGTTTTGCCTATCTTTTGGTCGAAGACTCATGAGTTGATGTATTAATTGTATATTGAATTGTTGCCACTGTTGTTGTTGTACTTATTGTGGTGACGCACGAGGTTTCTGCCGTGCGGTTGGTGATATGGGGATTTGCACGAGGTTTCTGTCGTTCCGTGTTACTATTGATAATTGCACATGCGGCGTGATAAGGCGAGATACGATATTGAGTGTTGCGCATCTGGCGTGACAAGGTGGGAACATGTTTATGCATGTGTGGCGAAACAAGGCGGGCATATACTTTAATATTGCACACGTGGCGTGACAAGGTGGGCTATGGAAGCGATTGTTTGTGATAGTTGTGTTGGCCTGGGTGCATTCCTTGTTGTTGATATTGTGTAGTGGAACACTTACCGTGTGTGTTCATTCGTCTGGAAATTTATGAGATGAAAATGTACGTGTTGCCTCTTTTTTTTTCCTTATGTCTATTGGTTGTTGAAATCATGTTAGGACACCTGCACAAGCATACACGTAGTTAAGGACTACTAATGGGGTCGGGACTCCTTGTTGTTGTCAAGTATGGATACGCTTGTTGTGCTTACCGTATGGGTGGGAATGACCCAATTGGCACGTGAGTCATCCGTGCAGTTAGTAATCGAATGAGGGCGCAAGACGCCAAGTGTTAGGGTTCGGGTATTGGGAGCCGTATATGGTGATTTGTCCGAGGTTCAGAATTTTGTGGAGATGATTATGAATTTGATGTAGAAGTGGTTGAAGTTGTTGAGTCATTACATGCACGTGTTTTATATTTACATGTCGGGATTGTCTGTGTTTTATTCAGTCTTTGTGTTAATTCATGGTTTCCGCTGATATGTATTGTTTTCCTTCTTTATCGAATTCACTGTCTTGTTAGCTATATTGCGTAGCATTTATGTATATCATTACTTCCCTGATTTCTATACTGATAGTTGTTCAGTTTTTATTAGACTAGTGGGTGTCTTGACTAGTCCTCGTCACTATTTCACCAAGGTTTGCCTTGATACTTACTGAGCACCGATGTGGTGTGCTCATACTACTCTTCTGCACATTTTTGTGCGGATCACAGGTTTTTGTATAGCCGGCCGAGTGATTGATAGTAGCATGGTTGCTGTTGTGGAGACTCCAGGTAAAACTGTTTCAGTGTTCGCGCTTTTGGAGTCACCATCTTATATTTTGTTTACACTGTAGTACTTATTTCTGAACAGTGGTATTTTTAAGAGTTTAATGTAAATACTTAAAAGCTTATGACTTGTACTTTCGGGTTTTGGGAATATAAAATGTGTAAAGAATTATTATTTCAGAAAGGTATTAGATTCTATTTATTATTGTCGTTATTCCTAAATATTAGGCTTACCTAGTCCTTAACACTAGGTGCAATCACGATACCCAACAGAGGGAAATTTGGGTCGTGACAAGATTGTGCCCCAATTTGTTATGCACCCAATATGGCAATTTAAAAAAAATGGATCTCTTTTTCCACGGACCCTTAGCACTCCGAGGCCCTTTTTATGTTCCCTTTTCCCAAGATATTGTTGAATTCAATCAGCTCTTCAAACACTTCCTCACTCGACAAAGGAGCAGGTGCAAGTCTGTGCTCCTCTTTACCGTCAAATGACTTCTTATCTCTTTCGAATGGATGATCAATCGATGACCCAAGTAACACATCTTGTGACTATGTTTGAGATATTGAGAGAAGGTGTCATAAATGCAAGTGGGGCATGTCAATTTTCCCTTAGTGCTCCACCATGAAAGCATAGCTAATGCTGGAAAATCACTAATTGTCCACAATAAGGCAGCACGCATTCCAAAAGTTTGGTTGGCTACAACATCAAATGTGTCTATCCCTGTTTCCCATAGTTCCTTCAATTCTTCAATTAATGATCGTAAGTACACGTCGATATCATTTCCCGGAGGCGATGCACCTGGAATGATCATAGATAACATTATATACTCTGTCTTCATGCAAATACATAGTGATAAATTATAGTTCATTAACATAACAGACGAAGATCTATGAGAAATGTCCATCGCCCGAAATAGGTTGAAACCATCACTTGGAAGACCCAATCTAACATTACGAGGATCGCTAGAGAAATCTGGATGCATAGAATCAAAATCCTTCCAAGCTTCCCCATCAGTAGGATGTCTATATTTCCATCATTGAGTCGTTCATTAGCATGTCATCTCATCGTAGCAGCCGTTTCAGGACACATGAATATCCTCTGAAGCCTAGGCTTTAAAGGAAAGTACCTTAAAATCTTTGCAGCGATTTTAGAGATTGAATTAGTCAAAGGACCAGCATTCTTCCATCTTGAAGACCTACAAATAGAGAAATTATCGGCCTTCTCATTTTCTTTCCAAAATAACATGCAATCATTGGGGCATGCATGTATTTTCTCATAATGGAAACCCAAATCTTTTATCATGCTTTTAGCATTGGTGAAATATTTTGGTTCTGAGCAAAGGAAAATGCCTCTTTTATTAACTCTAACAAATCTGAGAAAGCCACATTACTCAACCCATGCAACGATTTAAGCAAGTACAACTGAATAGTGAAACTCAGTTTACTGAAATTTTCAGACCCCGGATATAACTCTTGTTTTCCTTCCTCTAGTAATTTGAAAAATTTCCTTGCATCTTCAGATTGTCTTTCCCCAGCTCCTTCTTCATCCCCTGCCCGACCCTCTATATTTCTAAATGTATCATGAAGCATTCCATCAATATCGTCACGCATGTTAGAACCTTCATCATCATTGCTTGGAGAAAGTGTATTTCTTGAGGAAAATCCCTCCCCGTGGAAAATCCATTTGGTATAACCATCAACAAACCCATGAACAACCAAATGATCCTCCACCACATTTCTATAGTGCCAATAGCAATTAATGCACGTTTTGCAAGGGCATAATATTTCATTTCCTTGGGAGGCTCGTTCAAACACTTTATCAAGAAAATCATTCACTCCACCTATATAGTCATCTGTCCATCTAAGGAGATTCATCCAATTTTGATCACCATAATCCATGGATATCCTATGTAATATATTCAAATCACCAAAATTAGTATTTAAGGTAAGCAAGGTCAAGGGATCAAAAAGGCCATACTTGGAGGTTACAAAACAAAGAATCTACCTTTTGAGAAAACCTATAGAATGCAAAAACAGATGTAGGATAAGGAATTGTGAATAAAAAATATTCAATTAAGATTGTGAGATTGCAAAGTTAATTACACAATTCACTTTTCTCTATGAAAAGAAAATTTGACACCTAAAGGAAATTCACTTTTCTCTATAGAATCTGCTATGTGGATCATTCTTACATACTACACCATTGGCTTTGCGAGTTCGACTTCATTTCAACTTGTAGTCTCAATTGTTTACTTGGTCAAATTATATATTGTTGAATATAGGGATTTTCCAAGAGTGCACAAGACTCAATGGCAAAGAGGGACATGCTCAAAGAACATTTAAGAGGTCGGCATTCTGCTACTCCTTAGAAGAGGTTATGATGCAAAACAATATCTAGAAACTGAAATTTAAAGGATAACTGTTCAAAGCCATTCAACAGTTTGAAACACATTCCAAACTTATCCCCTTTCCTTTCACCTCTCTGTTTTGTTAAATTCTTTGAAATTTGTAGTAAGTATAGCTTAATAAATCCACAATTAAAGGAAAATAGTCAGTGTCTACCAGTTGGCATGAACAACTCCCTTCCTAGCAATACATTTACATGACGCTATATTTGACAAACAGGAATAAGAGTCATATCAAATCAATTCCTCCATAGATTTTGTGTTAACTTTCATCTTTACTTGTTTATCTCCACAATGAAAACAGAAATAAATTTGACAACGGCTTATAATTTTTAGGGTGAGGGGAAGAGGTGGTGTATGTAAAACATAAACATTGATGATGCTGCAAATTTCCACCATTGTACAAAAGCAGCATGATATATCAAAGAAATACATGAAAAAACAAACACAGAAAATTAAATACATTTGTGGTAGGAAAATCTCATACTCTAAAATATGTAGTTGACAAAAGGTAAATGCACATACTGCTAAATAAAGTATCAAAAATTCGCACACATAATTCTCATTGTTATAATAGTAAGGAGTGATTGAGACGAGTCACTTAAAAAAACCTTAATTTGTGGGTTGTTTTGGAAGATGCGTGCAGATACACAACCCCAAAAAACTTGTGACAGGATGCAGCACATGCTCACATATTCAGGCTATTCATTTCTGCAGCTAGTTAGAATCTGAACGAAAGTATGATCCCAGAATTAAAAGCAGCTAGTACTCGAGCATCATTCTACAGAACAATAAAGAATGGGGAGAGAATAATCTTATAATTAACCTATTGATGGTTTCACAGACTTCAAAACCCAATGCTGGATTAGTTGTAGATGTTGAATTAAATAGCGGACCTAAACCACCAAAAAGACAACAAAGACAAATTTAGGTTCAGTTATGAAAACGATAAAGAAGTACCGCATGTGCTTTTCAGTAAATCTAGTATTTCACTGTTTTAGTGTTTTCTACATTTCTTTTAAGGAATATAATTGTTAATCTCAACACTCATTTAAAATACACGTCTCAAGCTAGATAAAAAACTAATCAAGTCAACCATTGGAAACATTACTAGGTAATATAAATGAAAGAGATGTACTAACTATATTACTCAAAAATATTCTGATGTCTTCTGCTTCATTTCCTTTTTCGTGTGTATAGTTGGGGGAGGGGGTTGCGTAAAAATAAATGTATATAAATGTAATTTTTTTAAGAGTATGAAGATGTTCATCACATTCTCTTTTTGGGTTGATACAAGGCATATGTGAATATGCGGGTATGCTTATTATCTCAAAAATTAGATCGCACACATTTATATAATTAAAATTTCGATAATTTATGGTCGAAAAAAGCATATGATATTTGTGTATCTATAAATCAATCTCATTACGGGTAAAATGGATAGTTTAAAGTTGAATTGTTTCAAATTTTAGAAAGGTAACATTATCACATAAATTGGGACATAGAGACTAACCCAGTAATGTTAGAGTGAGTAAAAGCAAGAAGAGTTGCAACAACAACTGCCATGACAAGAATTAAACAACTTGTTCATAAAGCTATTAAAAATAGAATTTTTTCAGCCCAAACAAACAAGATTAAATTAATGATTCTACAGGACTCACAAATCTAATCTGCAGAAATCCAGAAAGACCTTTCATTGGGAGGTTTTAAAGATACTAAAAGTAAAGAAAATTACAGAAAGGACCAAACTTTTTAGCTCGTAAATGATTCTTCGTAAGAAATCCAAAACAAAAAAATTGCCAAAGTTTTACACTTTTTACATGCCCCACACTGGAAAAGAACCATAGAATCAAAATGGGTATCCATAAGAATTTTCAAAAACAGATAAAATTCCAACAACATTGCATGAGGAGGAAAAAAAAGGCAATCTTGAATCAACAAAAAACAAGCTAAAATGCCGAAAAATATACATGTAAGAGCCCTTATATCTTAGACCTTAGAATCAATCTTGAAAATCCAATTCAAAAGCCTAAAATAATTGTACACAAAACATATCACATCAGATTCAAAGAAGAAATGAAGAAAAGAAGTAAAGGCAACTAGAGGAGTAAAGAGCAGAGCAAATGTTAATTTTTGACACAAATGACAGAAAGCAGCAATAGACATATGACATAAAATATTTGACACAAAACTCATATATACAACCAAAATATAAGGCAATTTGTACAGAGTAGAATCATACCAAATGTTGAAATTGAGATTTCAACTTTGAATCACTTACATATAATACAGAATTAATAGGTAACATCGTAAACATGATATCTTGATTAAGAACCAGAAAGTGCAAAGAGAGCAAAAAAAATCTTATTACCTTAGTATTTGGGTCTTCAAATTGTTCTCCAATCTTTGTTTGTATCCTTTACACAACAAATTGACCTAATTAAGTCCTTCAAAGGATACAAACCCTTTGCACAAAATCTTAGTTTCTCAGATTCTTTCTACACTTAATCAAACTAAACCTCAGAAACTCTAAATTAAAAAAGGATTGAGGGTTTTCAGGGCATCGGAGAGGGAGATGGGGGTATCGGAGTGTTAGAGAGAGAGAGAGAGATGGGGGAATCGGCAATTTTGAAGAGGAAAAAGAAGATTGTTGCAGATCGAGCTCAGCAACAGTGAAGAAGGAGGCTAGCTTAATGTGGAATTGGGGTATCAGCGTTGGGTATAAACGTACGGTAAGTATAACACAAACATTTTTTTATTTAATATTTAGGTTATTAAATTATTAAAAGAATAAATAAATAGGGGATATTTGGCGGGTTAACAGAAATTCGGGGGGGGGGGGAATAAAGAGGGAAAACATAACCGTTGCAATAGTTATTTTTAATAAAATTCCATTCCGGTAGACAATTTTATTGGGACAGTTTATATAACCGTTTCTTTAGATAAATGTATGGCAACGTTTTTTTTGCAATGCCAACGATTGTATAGTTAAAGTGTGCTGATATCTGTTAAATGCTACTGTAATGGTTGTAACCGTTACCATATATATTCTACGGCAACGGTTGTTGAACTGTTGCTAAAATTACTATTCCCATAGACCCATTTTCTGGTAGTTTGATTTTGATTTATATATAACTTACAATTATTCCACTTTATTTTGTCTGATTACTCTTAATTATTAAAAATGGATATAAATGGCTAAACAATCTCTAATGTTGGCTTTCCTGAAAAGTGTGATGTTAGGCACCAACACGATCCTGACGGTTGGAGTTTCGGGTCGTGATAAGTTGGTATCAGAGCACTAGGTTACTTAGGTCTCACAATTTACGGACAAGCTTAGTAGAGTCTGGGGAATCGGTACAGAGACATCGTGCGATTATTTTATTTAACTCTGTCATGCGATTTTGTTTTCTAAATATTGATTGAACTCTTCTATTCTTATTCTCTCGAAGATGGCCAGAACACGTACCGCTTATTCCGTTTATTAGTAGCCAGATCCTCCAGCAGCAGCTCCTACGAGGGGAAGAGGTCGAGGCCGAGGCTGTGCCAGAGGCCGAGGCAGGGGTAAGGCTCAGCCCAGAGCTCGAGCAGCAGCCCTAGCTGTGGAGCCTAAAGTAGAGTTCGACGTGGAGGTTTCAGCTCAGACTATTCCTTTCGGACCAGCTCAGGTCCTTGAGGGGTTTATTGCCACCCCAGTACTCCAGGATGCCTTGGTCGGATTAGTAGGTCTTATGGAGAGTGATGCCCAGACTAGCGCATTCCCCGTGGCACCAGCTTTATCTCAAGCTGGAGGAGGATCCCAGACTCCTGCTACTCACACTCCGGATTAGATGGCTCCCTAGTTTTAAACTTCAGCAGCTCATTTCAGTGGTGCTACTTCAGAGGATCCCCATGAGTATCTTGATAGTTGTCATGAGGTTCTTCGGAACATGGGTATATTGGAGACCAATGGGGTCAATTTTTCTTCTTTGTAGATGACTGGTTCGGACAAGAAATGATGGACAAATTATTTATTGACCAGACCAGCTGGGTCACCTGCTCTTACTTGGAACCAATTCTCACATCTCTTCTTAGAGAATTTTATCCCTATCACCTTGAGAGAGGAGTGTTGTCGTCAGTTCGAGCGTTTCTAGTAGAGAAGCATGACTGTTATTCAGTATGAGACTCGTTTCCTGGATTTGGCCCGTCGTGCTATTCTTTTGCTTCCCACAGAGAGAGAGAGAAGGGGTGAAGAGGTTTATTGAGGGTCTTTCCCAGCCTATTAGATTACAGATGGCTAAGGAGACAGGGAGCGATATTTCTTTCCTGGATGCGGCCAATGTGGCCAGACGAGCCGAGATGGTTCTTGGACAGGGATTTCAGGGGTCAGATAAGAGGCCTCGTCACTCCGGTGGATTCAACGGCGCCTCATCTGGAGGCAGGGGTACTTTTGGTAGAGGCCATCCTCCCAGTACATTTCATTCAGCACTTCAGGCATCCCACAGTGCTTCAAGGGGTCGTGGTTTTAATGTACCTCCTTTTGGGCATCCAACCTATAATGTACCAACAGCTTCTACCAGAGCACCTCCTATTTAGGGTTATTATCATTGTCAATTGGCTCGTCAGGATCAGTCTTAGTTCCCATAGCCATAGCATCATGATGGATATTTTGAGTGTGGTGATTATGGGCATGTTCGGAGGACCTGCCCGAGATTATTGGGTGATAAGCCAAAACATCAGGGTTCTCGAGCCATGGTTCCGGCACCACTTGCTGCACCAGCTACTCAGCCAGCCAGAGGAACGGGTTAGGTAGCCAGAGGTAGGGGTCAGATTGTTAGAGGTGGAGGTCAGGCAATTAGAGGTGGAGGCCCGCCAACTAGAGGTCGTCCTAGAGATATGGTTTAGAGTGGTGGGGCCCATCCCTGATGTTATGCTTTTCCAGCCAGACCTGAGGCTGAGTCATCTTATCCTATCATTACAGATATTGTTTCAGTTTGTAGTAGAGAGGCTTCAATTCTATTTGATCCAGGGTCTGCTTACTCCTATGTGTCATCTTATTTTGTTTCATATTTGGTTGTGTCCCATGATTCTTTAAGTTCCCCTGTATATGTGTCCACGCCCGTGGGGGATGCTATTATTGTAGATCATGTATATCGTTCGTGTGTGGTCACTATTGGGAGTCTTGAGACCAGTGTAGACCTTCTACTCTTAGATATGGTAGATTTCGATGTGGTATTGGGTATGGATTGGCTGTCACCCTATCACGCTATCTTGGACTGTCACGCCAAGACAGTGACCTTAGCCTTGCTGGGGCTGCCTCGATTAGTGGGGAGAGGGACATTTGTCCATTCTACCAATAGGGTTATTTCTTATATGAAGGCTCGTTGTATGGTCGAGAAGAGGTGTTTGTCCAATTGGCTTATGTTCGTGATTCTAGTGTTGAGTTTCTCTCCATGGATTCTGTGCATGTTGTTCATGAGTTTCCAGAGGTATTTCCTGCTGACCTGCCGGGGATGCCACCCGACAGGGATATTGGCTTTTGCATTTATTTGGCTTCGGGCACTCAACCCAATTCTATTCCGCCATACTGAATGGCCTCACCAGAGTTGAAAGAATTGAAGGAATAGTTGCAGGATTTGCTTGATAAAGGCTTCATTAGATCTAGTGTCTCGCCCTGGGGTGCACCGATTTTGTTTGTGAAGAAGAAGGATGGGTCTATGAGGATGTGTATAGATTATCTGCAGTTAAAAAAAGTGACCATCAAGAACAAGTATTCTTTGCTGAGGATTGATGATTTGTTTGATCAGCTTCAGGGTGCCAACGTGTTTTTGAAGATTGATTTGAGATCGGGCTACCATCAATTGAGGATTAGGGCATCCGATGTCCCTAAGATAGCTTTTCGGACGCGGTATAGGCACTATGAGTTTCTGGTGATGTCCTTTGGATTGACTATTGTCCCAGCATCATTTATGGACTTGATGAACCGAGTATTCAAGCCTTCTTTTGATTCCTTTGTGATCGTGTTTATTGATGACATCTTGATATACTCCCGTAGTCGGGAGGAGCATGAGCATCACCTTAGGATAGTGCTCCAAACTTTGAGGGAAAGTCAGTTGTATGGTAAATTTTCAAAGTGCGAGTTTTGGTTGGATTCAGTCGCTTTCTTGGGCGATGTCGTATCATCAGAGTGTATTCAGGTAGATCCTAAGAAGATTGATGCAGTCCAGAACTGGCCTAGACCCACTTCAGTTACGGAGATCAGGAGCTTCTTGGGTTTCACGGGTTTTTACCGTCGATTTGTTGAGGGGTTTTCGTCTATAGCAGCCCCATTGACTAGGTTGACCCAGAAGGGTGCCCCGTTCAGATGGTCGAACGAGTGTGAGGCGAGCTTTAAGATGTTTAAGATAGCTTTGACTTCAGCGCCGGTGTTGGTATTACTATCAGATTTAGGTTCTTTATCTATATTTGAGACGTTGGAGAGTTCAAATGAATTGGAGCCTTATAATACTATTTTGGAGCGTGGACTTAAGGCAAGTTAATTAAAACTTACTCTACTTGAGGGATTTTTTCTAAACACATGTTTTGACTTGATACATGAGATTGTTCATAAATGTTCCTCCGCACTCGTTGGTTCAACTGAGAAAGGATGTTACCATGGTCTTTGCGTCGTGTTTGATATGAAATAGTGTCATGTTGTTATGTAAAACCTTGGTTTCAAAAACTTGTTAGCAAATGACACTCAAGGTAAATGTTGTAAATTTTATTAAAAACTTATGTTAATGATAAATGGATTAAATGTTTGAGTTCTATTGTTACCTTTGTTATATAAAATGAGACATGTAACATTTCTAAAATCATTATATTTCGAAGTATCACTTGTTAAATCATTAGGGATTGAAATCTCATTTTGTTAAATACTTAATATGAAATGAGGAAGGACCTTATTTGATTTTATTGAAACAATTGGGATTGACTAAAAATGACATGATTTGATAAAATAGATACTTTGAGGCTATTCAGCTATGAATCTATTTTTTGAGTATCAAATATTTTGGGAGTTACTTGTGTTCACCGAGATTGGCTTCAAATATATTGTGTTCGTCGTCATTAAACTACACGTGTCGATATTGACGTCGATGAACACTTTGTGGTATAGACTACGACAATGTATCCTTCTTCAAAACAATATTTTGTTCTATTAATAGCATGGCTGAGTCAATTGGTACGGTATTGCAATGAGATGACCTGAGCAAGTGGGGTATATGCTACTTTCTGGTAGGTACATAACCTAGTTGACTTTCTTGTGCCGGTGACGGTATAGTACAACCCATGAAAGGTAACAAATGATTTTGTTATGTATAGGCCTAATAAGTCGAAAGTGATTTCAATTATTTAATGAAGCTGAAATGGTTTTTAAGATTTAATTAGAATCATGGGTTAAATTGAAATATTTTAAATGTTTGCACCATGATTTACATTTTACTAGTCTTTATTTTAAAATGCTAAAAAATATGAACTTGTGTAATGGTTTATCGCTTCATATAAAATATTGGTTGCATATGGTGTATAAAGCCTTATCCCAGAAACTCGAATTAGAGAGAGTCTATCACACGTATTGAGTACAATGGTGGTGTGCTCAGCCATCGGGGGGGGGGGG
>ML395581.1:60227-129303 GCA_005239525.1 Nicotiana knightiana | reverse complement strand
AAAATCCTATATTACTTGTCGACCACGTACACTTGCGTGTGCATTGGGAATTCAACCAACAGCCTACTTAGAGGTAGTAAGGCTAATGACGCCCAGAGGGACAACTTGACATAATTTTGTCAATGTTCACAAAGTGAAGCCTAGAGATTGGCTAAAAGATGGAAAAGAAGAAAAGAGTCGGGCGCTCATACAAAGTTAGAGTCGTAAAAGCAGCATGATAGAAGGTAGCAGCAATTATGATATTAGAAAGATTCCAACTACAAGTCGTGGGGTGAGAAAGAGGCTTAAAGGGGGGAATGCCCTGGCCTTTGACAAGACGAGTACTAAAGTATTTGCAAGACCTATGGGTTATGAGAATGATAAGAGCATCAGTCAACATTCGAGGACGAATGTTCCAAAGGGGGGGAATGATGTTACGTCCCGCAGTATTATATTACGATGATGCTACGTCTCGCAGTATTAAATTACGACGATGTTTCACCCTATAGTATTGCACGTTGAATTTTTCGTAAGGTAATTGACATTAGTCCAACGAAAGAGATTATTTGGAGATTATCTTGAGGTTAACGTAGTTATGCTAATTATAACAAGCGATAAATAAGTGTCATGAAGGATAAAAGGTACACGAATTAAAGAACACGAGTTTCATTAAAGGTGGCCGATTTAGGAAAAAATTACGGGTCTAGCTATAATACCCTATAATTATGGACTAGTACTATGCAAGGTACCATATGACCACGGTAGTATGATGTATAAAGTATATTAAAAATAAATATAATTTTAAGTAATTTGAGATAATTTTTAATTATACGGGTAATTGATTAATTACCGGGTAACAAGACATCACCTAATTAACTAATAAGTAAATAAAATTTATAATTATCCCCCAAAAGAAACGTGGCAGCTAGCCACATTATAAGCAAATGACTAAAGGTCATATGTGGTGTCAAACTAAGACTTGGCCAATTTTATAAAAACTTTTGACAAGGCTTCCTTTCCATGTCTTGAATATAAAAGACAAAAATAAAAACATTAGTCATTCCTACAATTAGTACTTAGGATTGAGTAAATAGTTAAGAGCTTCTCCAAAAGCAGAACTGGCAATTCATGTAAAAATCTTCACTTCCAAACTAGATAGATAGATATCTATAGGTACAAAGGCTTGTAAATATTGCCTAAAGCCACCTATTCTTTCAGAAAATTTTGTGGCAATTGTTATGTATTATTCATAAGAGTATAACTATGTATAGAGACATCAAAAAAATTATACACCAGTAGGATCTATTTAGGAATTTTGGACGAAATTTTTGCAATTAAATTCTCCTACAAGGTTCCAGCGAGAATTTTAAGAATCGTAGCAACGTAAAATTTTGCGGGTCTAAAGGAGTATGGTGCAACCTTTTTCAAGAAAATTATACGGATCTTTTCCTAATTCAGGTATGTTAAAGTTATCCCGTTTTTTTGGCATGATCCAAATAATACAAATGAAACGAGCAAAATACGCAACTTTCATAAATGACTCTACTCAGAAAAATACTAGGGGTATCTATATTCTTGTTTCCCCATGTGAATTATTCTGTTCATGGGTCTCAGAAAAATACGTATTTTATAAAGTTTATCCGAAGGGCATATTGATTTTTATGGCATTCCGAGAAAATCTTATTGACGTATTTCTTATGAATTTCATGCATTTATACATGCACATTGACCCATGATCAGATGGCGTTATATACGCGTATATATGTATATTATATTTATATGGGATATGAGAAAAAGGTTACGGCGTTATATACGCACCACCACCCGATCATCTGGTATACATACGTTGATGATTTGCCCACAGTGGCCGAGATGATATGATGGGATGTCCTCAGAGGCTTGATGATGTTATGAACACATGTACCTATGCACGACATGACATTCATATGTATATGCATGACACTAAAAGTATTTCATGATTTACGGAGTTATCCAGACTTATAGGTTGAGTCATTTAATCTATATTTCCTTTCACGTATGTTATATACTTATTTATGTGCCTTACATACTCGGTACATTATTCGTACTGACGTCCCTTTTGCCTGGGGACGCTGCGTTTCATGCCCGCAGGTCTTGATAGACAGGTCGAGAGTCCTCCAAGTAGGCTATCAACTCAGTAGAAGGTGTTAGTGCGCTCCATTTGCTCCGGAGTTGCTTCTTTGGTCAGTATGATTAGTACAGTATCGATTAGTATGACAGGACCCTGTTCCGACCTTTGTGATCTTATGTATTCTTAGAGTCTTGTAGACAGATGTCATGTAGACGGATACTTGTATGGTCTTGTCGGCCTATGTTTCAAGTATATAAAGAATCATGTCGGCCTTATAGGCCCGTTCTTCATATGTATAAGTTTGTATTCCCTCATGATTTACTCCGGTTCATTTACCTATGATAGAATGATATGAAGATACGTGATGTTGGTATTTGGTTGTGTAAGGTACCGGGTGCCTGTCGCGGCCCATCGGTTTGGATCGTGACAGAAACCCTAGATCTGTTTTTCAAAATCCTAAATCCACCTAGTCTGTCCAAAAATCCTCAAGCCAAGAACTCCCTTCACGGATCTCAGATCCCCAGATGGGAGTCTTGGCATGAGGGTTTTTAGCGGCTAGATTTATTTTCCCCATTATTTTTTTGTTTTCCTGATTTTTTTTATTTTTTATTTTATTATTATTACGCATTTTATTCCGTGTTTACTTTTATGCCGTTACTGTTTTTATTTATTACTATTGTCAGTTATTTCATTTATACTAATTAAGTAATTAAACAGATTTAATTAAGCTAAATTATAAACAGTGTACAATAATTTTTTTTTATTTTTCCTTTTTGCTTTCTGTTTTATTTATTTATTTTTATTATCATTATATGTTTTATTTTTATTATTAGTCCTGCGTTTATTTTTAGTATTATTGCTTTATTGTTATTTTGTTAAATTAATTGCTATTATTTTTTTATTTGTTACTGTTGTTTGGTTGGTTAAGAACATGGCCTCACTAAAGCGGCCCGCTCTATTTGGCTCACAAATTGGGCATGTCTTAATAGACATGCTCATATCTTTGTTAAAAACTTAAGAGCCCACGCCAAGAGTCACCTAACTCAGGCCTAGAACCAATCTGGTTCCGAGGAAAATTCAAGGCCCTTAAGGGTCAAATTTGGAAATCCTAATTCTGAAATTCCTCATACAACACTAGAAACTTCTAGAAATGCTAAGTAGGAAATTAAGGATAAGATCTAAAAATATCCATAAATTGGACACTTGTCTATTTTTTGAGATAAGGAAGGTACTAGAAATTGGACGGTTGTCCGTTACTGTTAAAAAAAGATGACATTTCCCGAAAATTCTGGCAGATTCTTTGTACGTTAATTTTTATCCCTTTTCACTCCCTCACTCTATAAACACACTCTTCCCTTTTCATTAGAAAAAAAAAAAAAGAAGAGACACACATTATTATATAGAATACACACCTGAGAACCCACATTTTACTTATACCTGAATACAGACTGAAATAGATATACACACTTACAACACATAGAAAATTTTAGACTGCCTTAAGATCCAGCTCTCTTTCAAAAGAAAATTTTCTGAGAATCACCTTGATTTTTCAGAATAAAAAAAAATGCATTCCTTTCCTATTTCAAAATCTGGTCATCTTTCTTATTCTGTTGGGTTTCACTGCTGCTATTTTACTCAAGTTTAGAGATTTATTTTATTTAGTTGTTTGTTTGTTTGATGCTATCAAAGTACTCTTTTAATAATTTTAAGTTTAATTTTGTTTTATCATGATTTTGATTTGCTAGTTGTCAAAAATATATATTTTTTTACTGCATGAATCATGTTGTTTAAAGTTGTATGGTTAAAAATCTTGTGTAAGTTTGTGTAGAATTAATTATTTATAATATTTTAGGAAATTTAAGTTATATTAACTATAATGTTAAGTTGTTCTAAAAAGATTATAAAGTCTGTTTGAAGTTTTCGTACATTTATAAAATCTGCACGTTAATATGTAATAGTAAGAACAAGAAAAAATATTTTTAGAAAATTTGTTAGAGTAGTAGTAAGCATATTTTTATCACTGTCCATGTTAGAAAGATGTAATAACTTAGCTCTATTCCTCTTATACAATGTGCTATTTTAATTAGTAGTTTTCAAATACAAATGAGTTTTAAACTTAGCACTTTAACATAAGTTAATAAGAAATAAAACGCTTAGACAAATCAATAGGAAAATTATCCAAATTTAACCAAAATTTCGATTTATTCTATTCAAAACCCTTTTTACTTCGATTTTAAAAGATAAACAAAAATATAGGAAAAACTTTACAAATGTCATTACAAATTTTTATCTCAAACTCATTCAAACAAATATGCATTGGGCCAGAGTCATTCAGACTAATTACTAGGCCCAAACCTTCTTGAATTAACTGTGTTTAATTGATCGAATGCTTGATAATATGCATCGGGCCAGAATCCAATTGGACTCAAACAAGCCCAAATTCTTTTCAAATTAATTCAGTAGCATGGTCCAACTAATGGACAATATGATTTTGGACCAGAGTCCATTTGGACTCAGTCCTTATCAGGCCCCAACCTTTAAAATCTGGGCCTGATTGGCAATTCATACATAAGCTGCCCTATTTGATACAAACAAATACATCACATTACTGTTGAACCTGCACACCTAGTTATACGACATAAGATTAAAGACATAAGCATAAATTTAGGTACTCATAATCGAACTCATTATTACAATTATGTACATGCAAGCGTGACATAGTTGTGATGCTCAAAACAAAACCAAGGTACATGTTCGCATGACCATTGTCAAACAATCTTAGGAAATAGAACTCCTTAATCAAACACTCGCAGAAATGCTTTAGGCGTGAATTTTTAAAATCATTGTCGTGATTAAATACATGTTCGCTTGACGTGATCCCGATATTTAAATAAATTCAAGGTATGCGTTCGCGCAACTTTGATCAAACTTCTTCTCAAATAAACTAAGCATCGTGAATTGTGTATACGTACGTGTGACACGATTTTTGACATACATTAAAAATGAAATTTTAGTATACGTACGCGTAACTCGCATTAAGATAATTCTTTAGATAAATTAAGTAATCAAAAGTGGTAAAAGGTAATATATACATAGGTCATAAAATAAGTAATTAACCAATTTAAGCCAAGTATAAATTGTTAAGAGACAGTGCTAAAATTACGGAACTCCGGAGTGCCTAACACCTTCTCCCGGATTAACAAAATTCCTTACCCAGTCTTCTGGTTTCACAGACTTTTTAAACAGAGTCAAATTTTCTCGATTTGGGATTTTTAAAATTAAATGGTGACTCGGAACACCGTAAATAAATAATTTTGAGTGGCGACTCTTAAAATAAATAAATAATCTCATTTTGAATAATGTCACTTTGTCACTTTAATTAAAAAAACTCTCATATTCCCCCTTCCGAAAAAAAAAGGTGTGACAGCTCTGGCGACTCTGCTGGGGAACGAGCCCAAAATATTTTGTTCAGGGTTCAAGAATTCGAGATTTTTAATGTGACTTTTACTTGGCTTTATTCGTTGTTGATATTACTGTATTTTTGTGGGCCTAATACGCTAATTCCTACTCATTTACTGCTTTAATATTATTTAAATTATATTAGACTGCCTTCTTACGCCTCCCTTCTAAGTCTTCTAAAATATAGTTCACACGTTCGCATGACCCACCTTTCTGTTAGAAGTCATACCAAATAGAACGAGGATGGATCAGCCACTAGGCCGGGTAGACTTACGTGCTCCTGGTACGTCGCTCCCACCTCTACAACACATCCCCGG
Organism: Nicotiana knightiana; assembly: GCA_005239525.1. Taxonomy (NCBI): domain Eukaryota; kingdom Viridiplantae; phylum Streptophyta; class Magnoliopsida; order Solanales; family Solanaceae; genus Nicotiana; species Nicotiana knightiana. The sequence continues at coordinate 123,438 of ML395581.1, read as the reverse complement.
GTTTTAAAACTAGAATAATAAAGCCTCATGCCGGATCCTTAGTAGGAACATTTAATATTCATCACGTGCATTTGACTTAGGACAGATGTACCCAAAATAAAAAGACCATCCTAATGCATCTTACCTTCTAAGGAAAGAAAAAAATAGAAAAATCAAGAGTGAGGTAGAATAGAAAATTTACTTTGGTTTAAAATCCCTGTATTTGAAAATGCCTCAAAACTCTGCCAAAATTTAAAGAAAGAAAAAGAAAATGTATTTCAAAAAATGAAAGTGAGTCAATATCATATTTTTCTAATTGTGTCAAAACTGACCGAACTACGCGAATCTGGTTCTCACCGGATGTGAGATATGTAGGCAAACCTCATCGGTGACGAACCTAATTCTTCCAACCAAATAATGTAATAAAGTATGTCTTTTGTTCAAAAGATAGAACCGACCCAGCTTCGGCTAAGTCTTGCACCGTTCTCGTCGGAATAGCCTTAGAACACCTTACATTGTCGAAGGGCTATTCTCGCTAAGAACGGACATGTTTGTCCATATATCATCACTTCTCCCAGAAAAGTGCCTTACTTTGTCCTCAAAAATTTTATTCCAAAGTAAAGAGGGGCCATTATTGGAAAAATGACCGTTCCGGTCGATGTTGCACAAATAGCCACCTTTAGGTGATTTTTCTTCTAAAAATGAAAACTGGTCTTGCAAAAAGAGTTTGTTGGTCTTGTCTTTCAAAATTAGAGTCAACCTTAACCTTACCCGCTCACAGGTATAGAATGATTACCATCCAGAATCCACTATTGAATGCCGTGGAGCAAGCTCCACTACAGCTCCAAATGTGATGGTATGATCTATACAAAGAGGGTCAAGACTGGGTAGTCGAACATCTGGGTGCTCTCACCGATATCATGAAAGTTAAGCCACGAAATGATTTAATCAAGGCCTTAGTGACCTTTTGGGATCTTGTCCATAATGCCTTCCGCTTCTCAGACTTCGAGCTCACTCCCACCTTGGAGGAAATAGCGGGGTATACAGGTTTTGATCGGGGTTTGAGAAATCAACAGCTTATCTTCCCGAGGCCTATGTCATTGCGTCATTTCTTTGATATCATGAACATCAGCAAGCAAATAATAAAGAACTGTGTGATCAAGGGATGCTGCTCATTCTACTTCCTTTACTCCAGGTATGGGCATCCAGAGGGGTTTGAGAAGCATGAAAAAGGGTTGAACAACAAACAAAGCAAAGATACTTGGAAACTTCACCGTTGTTTTTCCGTCATAGTGGCATTTCCTGAGTGTCATGGTCTTCCCAAATGAAAAAGGGACAGTCGATATTCGTATGGCTAGAATCGCACAAGTCCTAACTAGCAAGGACTTTAAAGGCAAACCAGATTGAGTGGACTCTAGGATGGCTCCCAGAGAGGGACGTTATATACATGTCAGCCATAAAGAATTATTTGCTATTAATGGGCTTGAGAAGTGTCCAACCATATGCACCCCAAAGGGTCCTGAGGCAATTGGGAAGATATCAAGTAGTACTTGAGGATGAAGACTTGAGTGTCCAAATTATTGAGCTACATTCTGAAGCTCCACTTACCGAAGCTTTAATTCAACAACTCTGGAATGGGTGTTGGTACTTGAAAGAGGATATTCAAGTACCTAATCTTGCCAAAGGAGAAGTAGATCTGAGATATGCTACATGGTTCGATAAAAGGAATTGCATTGATGAGAAACCAGAGCCCGAGCCAGAAAGGCCTGCCAAAAGGCCTCATGTTCAAGATTTTGATGAAAAAATCCAAGAACGGTTTGCCTAGGGAAAAAAAGGAAATAAATATCAATCCAATATCCATTCGACAATGACTTATAGGCACAGGTAGATGAAGGTGAAAAGAGACAATTAACCCGAGAGAATGAGGCGCTCTGAGCCCAACTCCAGAATATGAGGATAGCCGCCGAAACGCCTGTAAGAAGCAAGATGAAAAGATCATCGGCAACTTAAGAACGAAGGTCCATGACTATGCAGCTGATTTGATAAAAACCGAAAAAGATTTGCTAGATGCTCAAACAAAGCTAGCTAAGGGAGAAAAAGAACAGGCCCACCATTTGAGACAGAAATATGCAAAGAAATAACAATCCTAAAGGAAAAATTGCTTGCCCTTAGGAATGAAATGGTCCAGCAAACTAAAAATTTTAAAACAAAAAAAGAGCACTGCTATGCACTAATTTTCCAACTAGAAGAAAGCGTGCAACAGCTACAGGACCAAAACAACACAAGTGCACAAGTGTTGGAAGCCTGGGCACAACAGATTGGGCGTCTGCTTTAAGAGAAAGGAGTCATCAGAACCAGGATTAAGGAAATAGCTGACTATGTCATCATGAAATGTCACGAGTGTGAAGACATGACTAGGTCCATGTTTTTTGCTTCTATGATGAACTTTGTCCACCAAGTAATGGATGACTTGGACTGTTTTCAATAAGACATTGCGCAAAGGCCCGCGCAAAGACTAGCTAATGCCCCACAAGCTCCAAGAAGACTAGCAGAGGCTCTCATGTATTTTTGATTAGCCAGTTTTTGAGTCTGTACTTTACTGCTTTCTAGAGTTTTAAGTTGTTTTGTCATTTGTATTATTTTTCCTTTATAGTTGTCAGTACTTTAATTCCATGTCATGGAAAACCAAAAAGATATATCCCTTATTAATGAAATGAAAAAAAAAGTGTACTTTGTGTCTATTCCCTGAACTACATAATTATCTGATTCATGCGGCGTCATGATACGTAGGCAATCCATATAGGATTCGATCATAACCCTAAAACAAAGTAATTAAGAAAGCAAAAGAGGGAGACAATAAAGTTGGGACGAAACACAGAGCCGTTGAAAAATATCTTAGAAAAACGTTTAACTGCTTAGGTGCATTGCATCCCCAATATGTGATTCCCTATGTGTTAAATATCTCAAACTAATCGGTTTGTTGCGTGTTCTTTAAAAGAACAGGTTCTATTTTTAGGTGGTTGGTTTTGTGGTGGTAATCTGGCTTCAGACCCTTATTTCACGAGATCTAAAGGAAGTATCGCCATGGCCTCAGAGATTCATCTACCTATCGTTGAGCCCGAGGATAGACCTGCATCGGTTATCCCATAACCAGAGTCAGCAACTGCTAAGGAGAATAGAAGGCTAAGATGCCGCATGCTAGAAATGTGGGTTGCATGGTCCAATGGCAGGGAGCCACCCAGTATTATCCCCGGTTTCCCTGATTGATCCCAAGGACGGGAGGAACTACCAATGTCCCTATCTCAGTACCCATCCCATTCATGCCATTTTGATTCCCCACCATGTCAACAAACTTCACTAGAATGACTTCTGAGATTCGCCCCTAAGCACCATCTTCTGTGTTCACCACACCACCAGCCACTAGTATGGCACAACCAACACTGCCTCAACAAAGCTTTGAACCATCAACCTTTACTTTCCAAGCTCCCCAGTTCCAGTTGGACACCGCTTGGGTTACCCCGTATTCCTATCCTCAGCACCCACAATTTGAATCTCCCGTAGAACAGGAGAGAGTCTTGAGGAATCCTGAACAAGAGGAGATAGCACAAAAAATGAGAAGCATCGAGCAAAGCCTTAAGAATATACAGGGCTTGAGTGGCCAAAAGAGCGAGTCATATGCGGATCTGTGCATGTTCCCTCACGTGCACTTTCCTGTGGGCTTTAACATGCCAATGTTTGAAATATATGATGGGCATGGAGACCCGATTGCTCACTTAAAGTTATATTGTAACCAACTGAGTGGTGCTGGTGGAAAAGAGGAGTTGTTAATGGTCTACTTTGGAGAAAGCCTTACCGGAATTGCTTCGGAAAGGTATATAGACCAAGACATCTTCCACTGGCACATATGGGATGACCTGGCCCGGGATTTTGTAAGGCAGTTCCAATACAATATGGACATAGTTCCAGACAGAAATTCTTTGTCCAACTTCAAAAAGAAATCCTCGTAAAGCTTCCGAGAATATACTATCAAATGGTGTGAACAAGCGGCCAGGGTAAAACCCTCGATGGATGAGGCCGAGATGGTCAGTGTCTTCTTACAAGCCCAAGAGGCCGATTATTTTCAAAATATGATGTATGCCATGGGCAAAACGTTTGCGGAGGCCATCAAAATTGGCGAAATGGTAGAAAATGGCTTGAAAACAAGCCACATCTTAAGTCAATCAGCTTTAAGAGCCACTTCCCAAGCCATTCAGAGCGGCTTGGGAGGTTTAGCAAGCTGGAAGAAAAAAGAAGAGGGAGCCATGATGGCTTCAAGCTTAAGAAGCTCTTAGCGACCCCGGGATTATTCTGGTCCACCTTCCAGGACCCCGCAGCATTATTATCCTCACCAGGACGCAGCCTATGCTATGGCTCCTCTTCCTTATGCAGTAATGAACGCCCAACCAAACACCCAGCCGCAGCAACATTATAATCAGCACAAAGCTCCACCTCCAAGAAACAAACCTCCTCACCAATCCCCGTATAATCCCCATCCACCATAGAATAATTACCAATACAACACCCGTCCCCGTGAACCACCTAGAAAGACTGACTTCACACCCATTGGTGAGTCGTATTCTAGCCTCTTCCAAAAATTAGTCCTAATGGGCCTGTTGCAGCCTGTACCTCCGAACCAACAGAACCCAGAATCTCCATCTTACAGGCCAGGTACCAGGTGCGCTTATCACTCTAGGGCGGAGGGGAATGACATCAAAGATTGTTGAACCCTTAAAGGAGCAGTCGAGAACCTGATCGAACAGAAGAGGGTAGTGTTAAGGGACGAGGAAGTCTCTAATGTAACCAACAACTCGTTACCGGCCCACAACAACAGGCCGATCATCGGGATGATTTGTGAATATAAAGAATTCGACCCCATATTGAAAGTTATTATTGCCATCGCTGATATAGAGAAGAAACCTAAAATAGTGGCAAAATAGGTCAGGGATGAGAAGAAGGTAAATTCAACTCTCCAAAGTGAAGAAATGGACGGGGAAGAAAAGACAGGGGCACCACCTGCCAAAGAGGCCATCCTCTACGTCCCAAGAGCTCCCACAAAGGGACAGCTCATGTTAAGCCCTCCCAAGAGATTGGAGCAAAATAAAACCACGCCAAATCTGCCAAAAATGTTTGTGCGGAAAGGGACTTATGTGGAATGGAGACCAATCATTCCACCTAGGCTGGATGAGCCTTTGATCATTAGCCCAGTGCCACAAAATCCTATAAGAGACACTATTGTCGTCCCTTGGAACTACAACCATACTTTGGTCACATATAAAGGGAAGGAAGTTAGAGGGGAAGTAAATAAAACAAATCAATCTAGGAAGTATCATAACCCAGAAGAATTGAACAAAACCAAGCAGAAGCGGTTCCCCTTAAAAATCCCGTTACCGCTGAATAAGTAGAGGAATTCTTCTGGAAGATGAAAACCTTGGAGTATGCTATAATTGATGAACTTAGAAAGACTCCCTCCCAGGTATCACTCTTGTCTCTACTGATGAGCTCAAATGAACACCAAAAGGTGCTCCTAAAGACGTTGAACGAGGCGTATGTTCCAATTGAGACCACGGTTAAACAGTTAGAAAGAATGTTCGAGCGATTTTTCGAGGTCAATCGAATCTCCTTCAGCCGAAATGACTTGCCTCTCGAAGGAGCCGCCCACAACAAGGCCCTTCACTTGACTGTCAAGTGTGAGGGATATTATGTGAAAAGGGTCATGTTGGACGGCGGATCTAGAGTTGATATTTGCCCTCTATCAACATTACAAAGGATAGAAATTGGGACTGAAAGGATCAGACCAAACAATGTTTGCGTGCGTGCTTTCGACGGTGTCAAGAGGGATACTATAGAAGAAATTGACTTAATCTTAGCTATTGGACCCGTAGATTTTGAAGTAACATTCCAAGTTCTGGACATGGACACTTCCTATAACTTTCTATTAGGAAGACCTTGGATCCATGCAGTGGGAGTCGTGCCCTCTACTCCCCATCAAATGGTCAAGTTCGAACATGAGAACCAAGAAATAATTGTCTATGGAGAAGATGAACAGTCAATCTACAGGGACCCATCAGTCACATCTCTCGAGGCAAGAGAGGGGAGTGAACACATCGTCTACCAAGCCTTTGAAATCGTGGTCACCGACCAGTGTGAGGAAGGAACCCCATGTCCTCAACCTTGTTTATCAAACGCATCAATCATGGTCTCCAGAAAAATTATCAAACATAGATACAAGCCCGGGAAAGGGCTCAGGATATCCTTACAGGGCATCACAGAACCTGTTACCTTGGCCGCCAACAAAAGTTCTTTGGCATAGGTTTCCAAGCTACCAATTCCAACAAAAGATGGGCCGACAAACGTAAGAAGAATGGGTGGGTTTTGCCTCAGTCAATCCCGCACCTCACCAGATCACTTGTTAAGCCAAAGTATATTGAAGAGGAAGAAGAGGCCTTTACGGCTGATGAAATTGAGGATATCTGTGAAGCAATGAGGCAAATGCTCTACGAAGTCCACATGGTCCAACTGGGCGAAGGTTCGAGCACTGCTGAGGTGCAATATATGGGGCCCAATGCTAAATTGCAAAACTGGAAGGCTACTCCATTCTCAGTCAGGCGGGAATCCCGGTAGTTCAGTTTTGCCATTTTTTCTGCATTCCGAGTTATTTCAGATTGTAACTCGAATGTTTTTAGTTTTTGTTGTCTTTTTATATTCCAATGTAAACCCTCTTATCTTCAAAATTCAATGAAATGAAATCAATATTTCATCGTCTATGAATCTTTTCCTGTTATTCTTTCTGATTTTGTTATTTTTCTTATCTTCCTCTTTTCAGTTCTAGTAATGTGGACTAAAATAACATGACATATTTGTGGACTTCAGGCCCAGATCTTAAAACGTTGTCTAACTGTGAAATAATGAATCAAGAGCTCGAATATGATGAAGATGAGGCTTTTAGGAAAATAAATAGAGAATTGGAACAATTCGAGAATAAGCCTAAGCCAAACCTAAATGAAAGCGAGCCAATTAATTTGGGCAATTCAGAAGAGGTCAGGGAGACCATGATAAGCATTCACGCCGAGGAAAAAACTAGAGACGCATTGATCCAACTCTTGTTTGAATTTAAAGATGTGTTTGCATGGTCCTACAATGATATGCTAGGACTAAGTGTCGATCTCTTAGTACACAAATTGCCAACTTATCCCAGTTTTTCGTCTATCCAACAAAAGCAAAGAAAATTCAAAACGAACATCAATGACAAGATTAAATAAGAGGTTGCCAAACAATTAAAAGTCAGTGTGATCCGAGTGGTCCGATACACCACATGGTTGGCCAATGTAGTCCCAGTACAAAGAAGGACGGGAAAATCCGAGTATGTGTTGACTACAGGGATTTGAACAAAGCGAGTCCCAAGGACAACTTCCCGTTACCAAACATCCACATCCTTGTCGACAATTGTGCCAAACATGAAGTACAGTCTTTTGTGGATTGTTATGCTGGGTATCATCAAGTCCTGATGGACGAAGAAGATGCAAAAAAGATAACTTTAACCATACCATGGGGGACTTACTATTACATGGTCATGCCATTCGGTTTGAAAAATGCCGAAGCAACTTACATGAGAGCTATGACCGTCATCTTCCATGACATGATGCATCAAGAAATCAAGGTGTACGTTGATGACATAATCATTAAATCGAGAACAAAATCTATATGCGAGATTTGAGAAAGTTCTTTGAGCGTCTACGTAAGTATGATTTGAAATTAAAACCTGCCAAATATGCATTTGAGGTTCCATCTGGAAAACTCTTAGGGTTTATCGTCAGTCGGAGGGGCATTGAGTTAGATCCAACAAAGATAAAATCTATCCGAGATCTGCCACCTCCGAAAACCAAGAAGAGGTCATGAGTTTGCTAGGAAGGTTGAATTATATCAGTAGGTTCATCGCTCAGCTTACCACCACATGTGAGCCCATATTTAAGCTGCTAAAAAAAGACACGGCGATTAAATGGACGGATGAGTGTCAAGAAGCTTTTGACAAAATCAAAGAATATTTGTCAAATATGTCGGTATTGGTCCCGCCTGAGCCTGGAAGACCTTTGTTCTTGTACTTAACGGTCTTGGAGAATTATTTTGGTTGTGTCCTCGGGAAACGTGATGCAGCCGGGAAGAAAGAGCAAGCCATCTACTATCTAAGCAAGAAATTTACTGGTTCTGAAGCCAAATACACTTTGCTGGAAAGAACTTGTTGCGCCTTAACTTGGGTCGCTCAAAAGCTTAGACATTATTTGTTGGCATGTACCACATATCTCATAACCAGATTGGACCCTCAAAATTACATATTCCAGAAACCAATGCCCACGGGAAGGCTAGCCAAATGGAAAATCCTGCTCACTGAGTTTGACATTGTCTATGTCACCCGCACGACAATGAAAGCCCAAGACCTGGCCGATCATTTGGCTGAGAACCCGGTTGACAATAAATACCAAACCTTAAGCACTTATTTCCCGGATGAGGAAATAAACTCAGTTGAGGTAATCCCAAAAGACACTAAGACTTGGAAAATGTTATTTGATGGAGCTATAAATGCAAAGGGTGTTGGGATTGGGGCAATTTTGATTTTTCCCACAGGTCAGCACTATCCAGCTACAGCCCGTCTTTGGTTGTTCTGTACAAATAACACTGCTGAATACGAAGCTTGAATCATGGGCATGAACATGGCAATTGACACTGATGTAGAAGAATTATCAATCATGGGAGACTCTGATTTTATCATTTGGCAAGAACAAGGCAAATAGGAAACTCGAGATATCAAGCTTATCTCATATAGACAACCTGTGGAAGATATTAGCAAATGGTTCAAATCCGTTAAATTCAGGTATATTCCTCGATTCCACAATGAGTTAGCTGATGCACTAGCTACCTTAGCGGTAATGCTGCGTATCCGGGCAATGTCCATATTGACCCATTGGAGATTCAAATCCGAGAAAAACATGGTTATTGCAATACGGTTGAAGTAGAACCAGATGTCCAGCCATGGTATCATGCTATTAAAAGGTTCTTGAAAACAAAATAATACCCGGAGGAGGCTGATAGAGACTAAAAGATAACCATTAGAAGGCCTGCTAGCAGTTTCTTCTTAAGAGGAGAAGTGTTGTATAAGAGAACTCCAGATTTGAATCTATTAAGATGTGTAGATGCCAAAGAAGCTGAAAAGATCATGAACGAAGTGCATTCAGGAGTATGCGGTCCCCACATGAACGAGTATGTCCTTGGAAAGAAAATCCTGCGGGCAGGTTATTACTGGATGACCATGGAAAAGGACTGCTTCAGTTTTGTCCGGAAATGTCATCAGTGTCAGATACAAGGTGACCTAATTCATGCCCTCCTTCAGAGTTGCATCTTATGTCAGCACCTTGGTTGTTTGTTGCTTGGGGTATGTATGTCATTGGGCTGATCGAGTTGAAAGCCTCAAATGGGCACAGATTCATCTTGGTCGCCATTGATTACTTCACAAAATGGGTCGAAGCAGTTACTTTCAAAGTCGTTACTAAGAAAGCAGTGGTGGATTTTGTACATTCCAACATTATCTGTCGTTTTGGTGTTCCAAAAACTATCATTACCGACAATGTTGCAAATGTGAATAGTCATTTGATGAGGGAGGTATGCGAACATTTTAAAATTACGCATCGCAATTCTACCCCTTACCGGCCCAAATCCAATAGCGCCGTCGAAGCAGCAAATAAAAACATCAAAAAAATTCTCAGGAAAATGATCCAAAGTTCTAGACAATGGCACGCGAATCTGCCTTTCACATTATTGGGATATCGCACAATCGTGCGCACGTCAGTCGGGGATATGCCTTATTTATTGGTTTATGGCACCGAAGCTGTAATACCCGCAGAAGTCGAAATTCCCTCTCTTTGAATCATTGTTGAAGCTAAAATCAAGGATGATGAATGGGTCAAAACCCGACTAGAGCAATTGACCATGATTGATGAGAAGCGAATGGCCACGGTTTGTCACAGGAAGTTATACCAACAAAGAATGTCCCGCGCTTACAATAAGAAAGTGCGGTCTAGAAACTTCAAAGTGGGGCAACTTGTCCTAAGACGTATTCTCCCACATCATGAAGAAGCAAAAGGAAAGTTCGCTCCGAATTGGAAAGGTCCGTACATTATAAGAAAACTGTTGGCAAAAGGGGCATTATATCTAGGAGATATTGAAGGAAATGATCCCGAAACGACTGTCAATGCAGATGTAGTCAAGATGTATTATGTTTAACCCTTTCGCGGTTTCGATACTCTCCGATTGGGATGGCGAAGGCTTTCATTCTCGCTACCCAAACACTATCAACTTTTGTAAAACCTTTGAGCCGGTTAATCTTCTTTCTTTACCCTCCTTGGAACCAAAGTAAAAAGAATCATCAAAAATCACTCAACCAAAAATCAAAAATCAAAACAAAAACAAAGAGAAAACAAAATGTTTCCTTGAACAGCGTTCGACTTGATTCTGAAAGGATACGTAGGCAGCCTCACTCTGAGGTTCAGTCACACCAAAATAAAAATCCAAATTTTCCCTCTATAACCTCGAAACATGTTCCCAACCTCAATTATAGAATTTTAGGAATCTTATTCCGCTATTTGGCGCCGAAACACACCCGGGTCATCTAAAACCCGTTCTGAACATACGCCCAACTCCAAAATCATCATATAAACCTATTGGAACCTTCAAATCCCGATTCTGACGTCGTTTACTCAAAATATTGACCGGAGTCAAACTTGGCCTTTTAGGCCAACCTTAAGGAACCAAGTTTTCCAATTTCAACCCAAACTCTTCCAAATCCCGAACCCACCATCCCCGTAAGTCATAAATCAATAAAAGCAAATACAAGAAGTCTTATTTATGGGTACAGAGTTCTAGGAAGCAAAACGACCGGTCGGGTCGTTACATTCTCCACCTCTTAAACAAACTTTCATCCTCAAACGGGTCTAGAATCATACCAGGAGTGATGAACAAGTGTGGGTATCTGTTTCGTAGGTCCTCCTCGAACTCCCAAGTTGCCTCCTCGGCTGGTTGGCCCCTCAATTGGACCTTCACGGCGAAAACCCTCTTAGACCTGAACTGGTACTCCTGCCTATCAATAATAGCAATTGGTTCCTCCTCGTAGCCCAACCTCTCATCTAGCTGAATGGTACTGAAGTCTAACACATGAGACAAGTCGGCGTGGTACCTCCGGAGCATAGATACGTGAAAACTAGATGAATACCTGATAAGCTGAGAGGTAGAGCAAGCTCATTAGCAAACTCCCCAACTCGCCTCAACACCTCAAATGGGCCTATAAACCTTGGGCTCAACTTGCCCTTCTTCCCGAACCTCATAATACCCTTCATTGGCGAGACTTTCCAGAGAACCTTCTCGCCGACCATGAATGATACATCATGCGCCTTCTGATCCGCGTAACTCTTCTGTCTGGACGGTGCCGTGCGAAGCCTCTCCTGAATCAACTTTACCTTTTCTAAGGCATCCTTTACCAAATTGGTACCGTATAACTTAGCCTCGCTAGGCTCAAACCACCCGACGGGGGAACGACACTGCCGTCCATATAAAGCCTCAAATGGAGTCATCTCAATGTTGGATTGATAGTTGTAGTTGTAAGCAAACTCGGCCAAGGGCAAGAAATGGTCCCACTTCCCTCCAAAGTCGATCACACATGACCTGAGCATGTCCTATAATATCTGAACTGTCTGCTCCAACTACCCGTCGGTCTGAAGATGAAATTTGTGCTGAGCTCTACACGGGTGCCCAGCTCACTCTGTACAGCTCTCCAGAGATGCTAGGTGAACTGAGGACCTCTATCTGATATGATGGACACGGGCACACCGTGCAACCGAACTATCTCCCGAATGTAGATCTGGGCCAACCTCTCTGAAGTATAAGTAGTGGCCACTGGAATGAAGTGTGCAGACTTGGTCAACCTATCTACAATAACCCAAACCGCATCGAACTTCTGCAAGGTCCGCGGAAACCCAACTACAAAGTCCATAGTGATGCGCTCCCAATTCCACTCAGGTATAGGCATCTGCTGGAGTAGGCCTCTGGTGCTCATACTTAACCTGTTGGCAATTTATACATCTAGCCACATACTCCACTATGTCTTTCTTCATCCGCCGCCACCAGTAATGCTGCCTCAGGTCACAATACATCTTCGTAGCACCTGGATGAATAGAATACCGTGAACTGTGTGCCTCCTCTGGAATCCTCTCCCTCAGGCCATCAACATTAGGAACACATAGGCGACCCTGAAGTCGCAGAACACCATCCTCGCCAATAGAAACCTCGTTGGACCACCCTGTAGTACCGTCTCTCTGTGAACTGCCAAGTGCGGATCATCGAACTGTCGAGCCTTGATCTGTCCCAATAATGAAGACTGAGCAACAACACACGCAAGAAATTGGCTGGGCTCTGAAATGTCCAGCCTCACAAGTGTGTTAGCAAAGGACTAAATGTCCAGGGCTAGTGGCCTCTCCTCTGCTGAAATGAATGCCAAGCTACCCATACTCTCCGCCTTCCTGCTTAAGGCGTCTGCAACCACATTCACCTTGCCGGGATGATAAAGAATGGTGATGTCATAATCCTTCAGTAACTCAAGCCACCTAGACTGCCTCAAATTAAGGTCCCTTTGCTTGAACAGGTGCTGCAAAATGCGGTGGTCTGTATAAACCTCACAAGACACTCCATACAAGTAATGCCTCCAAATCTTAAGAGCATGAACAATCGCTGCCAACTCCAAATCGTGCACATGGTAGTTCTTCTCATGAATCTTTAACTGACGTGAAGCATATGCAATAACTCGTCCCTCGTCCCTCCTGCATCAATACACATCCTAAACCAACTCGTGAAGCGTTGCAATACACTATATACATCCCCGAACTGGAATGAAACACTAGAACTGGTGTTGTGGTCAGAGCTGTCTTGAGCTTCTGAAAGCTCTCCTCACACTCGTTAGACCATCGGAATGGGGCACCCTTCTGGGTCAATCTAGTCAGAGGGGCCTCAATGGATGAAAAGCCCTCCACAAACCGATGATAATAACCTTCCAATCCCAAGAAACTCCTAATCTCGATCGCCGAAGTGGGACGTGGCCAAGTCTGAACTGCCTCAATCTTTTTAGGATCCACCTTGATACCCTCTCTGGATACCACATTCCCCGAGAATGCTACAGAATCCAACCAAAACTCATACTTGGAGCCTTAGCATACAACTTTTGTTCCCGTAAGGTCTGGAGCACTACTCTCAAATGCTGCTCGTGCTCCTCCAGGCTACATGAGTAGATCAAGATGTCATCAATGAATACAATGACAAAATAATCAATATAAGGCCTGAACACCATGTTCATCAAATCCATAAATGCTGCTGGGGCATTAGTCAGGCCAAAGGACATCACCAGGAACTCATAATGACCATATCTAGTACGGAAGGCAGTCTTCGAAACATCTGAGTCCCGAATCCTCAGTTGATGATACCCCGATCTCAAGTCAATCTTAGAAAACACCCTAGCACCCTGCAACTGGTCAAACAAATCATCGATGCGTGGAAACGGGTACTTGTTCTTGATGGTAACTTTGTTCAACTGGAGGTAGTCAATACACATCCGCATAGTCCCATCCTTCTTCTTCACAAATAAAACTGGAGCATCCCAAAGCGATACACTTGGTCTGATAAACCCCTTAGCTAGCAACTCCTCAAGTTGTTCTTTCAATTCTTTCAATTCTTTCGGAGCCATACGGTATGGTGGAATGGATATAGGCTGGGTGCCTGGAGCCAAGTCAATACAAAAATTGATATCACGCTCTAGCGGCATGCATGGGAGGTCAGAAGGAAACACATATGCGAAATCTCGGACTACTGGCACTGAATCATTCGTCAGAGACTTTGCGGTGGTGTCCCACACATAAGAGAGATAAGCGAAACAACCCTTCTCGACCATACGTTGAGCCTTAAGAAAAGAAATAACCCGACAAGATGCACTAACTGAGGAACCTCTCCACTCCAATCTCGGCAACTCAGGCATGGCTAATGTAACAGTTTTGGCATGGCAATCTAGGATGGCGTGATAAGGAGATAACCAGTCCATGCCTAGGATGACCTCAAAGTTGGTCATATCAAGTAACAAAAGGTCCTCTCTGGTCTCGAACCCACAGAATGTGACCACACAGGACCGATAGATCCGGTCCATGACCACAGAATCGTCCACAGGTGTGGACACATAAACAGGAGTACCCAAGGACTCACGAGGAACATCCAGGAAATGAGAAAATAGAGATGATACATATGAATAGGTAGACCCTGGATCAAATAATACTAAAGCCTCCCTACCACAGATGGAGATAATACATGTGATAATTGCATCTGAGGTCAATGCATCTAGTCTGGCCGGAAAGGCATAAAATCTGGCTGGAGCGCCGGCTGGCTGGCCTCCACCTGGCTGAACAGAAGCTGATTGCACTCCCCCTGCTTGGCCTCCACCTCTGGGATGACCCCTACCAACTTGTCCTCCAGCTCATGTTGGTCGGACCACTGATGCTGAAATAGGCTGATGGCCCTACTGCACTACCTTGCCCCGAAGCTTGGGGAAAAACCTCTTCATGTGACCTAGATCCCCACACTCATAACAACCTCTCGGCACCATAGACTGCTGCCCTGAAGACTGGCCCTGGTGGCCAGAATAACCACCGGAGTAACCCTGAATGGCTGAGGGATGATATGAACTCTCTGGCATGGCAGTGAAATAGGTGCTGGAAGAACCCTGATGACCAGAATACCCGCCAGAGGAACCCTGAATAGCTGGTGGGAGATAAGAACTCTCCGGAATCGCACTCAAATAAGGCCTCACTGGAGCAACTCGAGGAGGAGGTGGTGGTGTTGAATATGGGGTCCTGCTGGGTTGGCCCCTCCCAAACCGACCTATGCCCCTAAGCGGAGCACCTCTAAAATCTCTAGAAAACCGAGATCTCTTATCATGATTCACCTGCTCCCTACTCCTCGGCGATAGCCCTCAATCTTGCAAGAGATATCCACTACTAGCTGATAAGGAGTCCCCATCTCCACCTCTCGGGCCATGTTGGCCCTAATACCAGAGTGCAACCCCGCTACAAATCTTCGCCCTCTCTCTGTTCGGAAGGAAGTATCATAAGTGCATGACCAGATAACTCAGAAAACCTCGCCTCGTAGTCGGTCACTGATATCTGACCCTGCTCAAGCTGCTCAAACTGGTACCACATCTCTTCCCTCTCAGATGGTGGGATATACCTGTCCATGAATAACTGAGTGAAATGCTCCCAGGTGATGGGAGGAGAATCCGTTGTCCTTCCAAGAACATAAGACTGCCACCATCTACGGGCCTGCCCTCTAGCTGGAAAGTGGTGAAGTCAACCCCATGAGACTCCAGTATCCTCATGTTTTGCAGTATGTCCCTGCACTTATCAATAAAATCCTTAGCATCCTCATGACGCTCCCCCCCCCCCGAAGACAGGAGGGTGAAGTCTAGTCCATCTGTCTAATAACTTTTGCAGATCGCCGTCCACAGCTGATCGGGGCTCAGGTGCTACTGCTGCAACTGGCTGGGCTCCGCCCACAAGCAGGGTACCCGGATTCATATAAACCATAGCTGCATGTCCTGGGTCCTGGGAAGTAGGGGTCTATGCTCCCCCTCCCGCCTAAGATGTGGTCGGGTCTGCTGGAAATAAATCAGCCTGGGTCATAGTGTCCATGAACCGCATCATACGTCCCATGACCTCCTAAAAGCTCGGCGCTGTCATGAAATCCACCGGGGTAGGATCTGCTACGGGCACCTCACCCTACTCCTCAATGATAGGGTCCTCTGCTGGATCTGCTGATGGTGCAACTAGGGTAGCTCTAGGACGCCCTTGTCCCCTACCTCAGGCCGATGTCCTCCCCCGGCCTCTGCCTCGGCCTCTAGCAACGGGGGGAGCAGCTCATCCCGGGTTCGGAACGTCATTCGTACGCGTCCTCACCATCTATGAGAGAATAGGAGAATGAAATTTAGTATACCATCAACTGCACGATAGAAGATGAATAAAAAGAATTTTCCTAACACCCTATAGCCTCCCGAAGATAAATACAAACATCTTCGTACCAATCTGCAAGACTCTATTAGGTTTTCCCATTACTTGTGAGACCTACGTGAACCTAGTGCTCTAATACCATGTTGTCACGATCCAAATTCTATTCTAGGTCGTGATGGAGCCCAACCTGAAGTTAGGCAAGCCAACACTAATCGACAAGTGAGTCCCACCTTATTCTATTAAAGACGTTTCCAACAATATCTTATTTTAGATAACTAATCATGTAAAAGAAAATACGAAGGCAATTTAAATTGCAAATGACAAAAAGAGTGGAGTTTAAATAATTACATCCCCAAAAGAATAGTCTACCAATGTGTGTGCCAGGAACTAGTGTTACAAGTATACGGGCATCTAGTAGAATGGACAAAAGAATACATCTACCCTACTGTCCGAACTAGAGTAGACAGAATAAGCAAAAATGGAAAATACTCCAACGTGCTGCTGAGCGGCATCAAGAGAAACAGCTCACTGTGGAACCCTTATCTCAGAAATCGTCCGGACTGGTAACCAGATGGACCCGCCTCAGAACATGTACAATTAAGTACATAAGCATAGCATGAGTACATAAACATTATGTACCCAGTAAGTATCCAGTCTAACCTCGAAGAAGTAGTGACGGGGGGTCTACTTGACACTTACTAGGGCCAAACAATATACTTAAGAATGTGATTAAGCATGTACACTAAGGCTAAATAGCATAAGAATAACAGGAAATCACAAAGGGTCGAACGGGGCGAACCATAGATGCATCTATTAACCTGCCGAGGCGAATGGCCCGCTCCCATGAGAGTGTTGGAAGGAATCACCCCGCTCGCGGAATATAATTGTGAAGCGGTCAAACATAAACATAACATATTTCTCTTCTTCCTTAATTCCGTTTAAAATATTAATTTGCTTGAAACTTTCAATTTTCTTAAGATCTTGAAATAAATTCCACCCAATACAATTAGCATATGAAATAAATAAACAGTATTCACAAGACATGGTGTGTACCTAAACTACCTGGACATAACAAGTATAGTCACCACGTATGGACCTTGTCACCTCGTGTGTACGTAGTCCCCCACAATTATTCACACATCATATAAATTCACCTATAGGGAGATTTCCCTCTTACAAGGTTTGCAAGGAGACTTACCTTATTTTCGGGCTTACTTCCAACTCAAGAATTCTCTCAAACTCTCAAATCGGAGCCGCAAAATTTGAAACTATTCAAATAACATAAAAAAAACCAATCATTATAGGCTTACAAGTTCATATTCTAGCTATTAAAGTGATTATCCAACCCCAAAAGCAAGCTTCCCAAAATTCACCCCCGGGCCCACGTGCTCGGATTCCAAAATTTCTTAAGGGAAGTCGTTACCCATAACCTAAGGATCATTAATATATGATTTTTACTAGGTTCCATCACAATTTTCGTGGTTAGATCTCATTTTTATCAAAACCCTAGGTTTTACCCTAAACCCATAATTTTAAATAATCTTTATGTATTAATCTACCCAAAAATCAAGTATTAAACTCACACAAATAGGAATAACTTACCTCTCAAATGCTAAGTTGAAATCCCCTCTTTGGAAGCTCCTAAATCGCCCAAGGATATGATAAAGGACCCCAAATAAGCCTAAGACCCATTTTTCAAACACCTTACTGCCTCCAGTCATTTTCGAACCTGCGGCGCCTGGACCGCACCTGCGGTCTCGCTTCTGCGGGCCATAGTCCGCATCTGCGGAAGGAGGAAGGCTGGCAGGGGATCACACCTGCGAAATGGTGCCCCCACCTGCGGAACGCACCTATGAAAGAGGGGGCCGCATCTGTGGATCTTGGCATCCGCTCAAAGGTCGCATATGCAGGCTTCGACCGCTTCTGCGGTCTCGCACCTGAGGCTAGCCAAGCGCAGGTGCGGTCGCACCAAAACTGGTGCACTAGCAGCTCACTTTGAGCTTGGACTCGCATCGTGCGACGTCTGAATGACATCCGGGGCCCCTGAGGCCCCTTTCAAATATACCAACAAGTCCTAAATCATAAAACGGACTCGCTCGAACCCTCGGATCACTTGAAACAACGTTAAAACCAAGAATCACACCCTAAAACAATTGAATCAAACTTATGAACTTCAAGTTCTTAAATCTACTTTCAACAAGCCGAAACGTACTTACACTACTCCGAATGACACCAAATTTTGTGTGCATATCTTAAATAACATTACGGAACTATTCTCGGTCTCAAAATTCCGTTTGGACCTCGATAGCCTTGAAACACATTCCCAAACTCAATTATAGAATTTCAGGAATCTTATTCCGCTATTTGGCGTTGAAACACACCCGGGTCATCCAAAACCCGTTCTGAAAATATGCCCAAGTCTGAAATCATCATACGAACCTATTGGAACCTTAAAATCCTCATTCCGACGCTGTTTACTCAAAATGTTGATCGGAGTCAAACTTGGCCTTTTAGGCCAACCTTAAGGAACCAAGTGTTCCAATTTCAACCCAAACTCTTACAAATCCCGAACCCACCATCCCCACAAGTCATAAATCAATAAAAGAAAATACAGGAAGTCTTATTTAGGGGTACGGGGTTCTAGGAAGCAAAACAATCGGTCGGGTCGTTACATTTATGCTTTATACATCTTTGGGCTTGAGACCACAGTTATGTATACATATACTTGAGCCCGAGGCTGCTGTTTGTGCATATATATATTGAGCCTAAGGCCGAAGTTTATTTATTCAGATAAACATGTGGTTCATCATTCATAAGAGGGAGTATTCATATCCTTACTTCCTTTGTTCAGTTCAGTTATCAGTTATTAGTTATCATTTCATTTATCAGTTATCAGTTATCAATTATCAATTCTCAGTTATCAGTTTAGTTTCAGTATCAACATTTATAATTCTTTCTTTCAGTTGCTTTACATACCAGTACAATTCAAATGTACAGACGTCCCTTTTTCCTAGGGCGTGCATCTCACGATGCAGGTAATGATTTACAAGTTGACGATTCAGAGCGTTAGTATTCTCGTACCAGCTATTTGGTGATCCCCAGTTCTTTTGGGGCATTATCATTACCTTACAGTCTTCCATTTTTTTAGACATTCAGTGTTTTCAGTACTTCATTAGAGGCTTCATAGACTAGAGTAACAGCTAGACAGAGTCGTATGCTTTTTATATTAAGCTATATTGGCTATGAATATGTTTTAGAATTGTATTAGTATTTACGCAGTTTGATTTATATCATCCAGACTTTCAGTATATCAACATGTGTTAGTTTATCTTCCGCATTCAGTATGTTATGATATCACATGTTGATTCAGCCAGTCAGGTCATTAGCTCGGTCACATGTAGTCAGGCACTGAGTGTCGTGTTACGTCCAGGCCCAGGTTCGGGTCGTGACAAAGCTTGGTATCATAGCACTAAATTCAAGAGTCCTAGGGAGTCTATGAAGCCATGTCCAGTGGAATTTCCTTTATATTTGTGTGTCGGCCACTCATATAAATGGTTAACTACCAAGACATCCAGGATTCTCTCACTTCTTTCTACTTTAGATCGTGCCATGAAGCTTAGAGCAAAATTTAACCTTTTGTTCCTATCGAATTCCATACGTATCTAATGCCCAAGCAACGGGCAAGAAAAACCCAAGCTTCTAGAGATGATGATTTCCCATTGGGGTATAATTATGGAGTTTAGGTTGGTAACAAATGAGACTTGAGAGGATGTTGGAAGTGGGATGCAATGGATAATAGTACATATCAGAGCATAACCTTAATAGAAAGTATGAAAGTAGTTATTCCGTTTTATGGTCATCAATTTACCTCAGTTACCAGTTATACAGTCTTTCAGTTAGCGGGTTTATGGTTATCCAGTATGCCAGTTATTCATTATTCAGTTACCAGATCTCCAATTTTCATTGTATCAAAATTCTAGACTGATGAGTATACAATGATGCATATGGGTGCTAAAAGAAAATGTAAGTAACAGTGGTTATAGTGAAATCTTCGCATATTTTAGGTCTAGATTAAGACCAAGAATCACCGGATGGTGCAGTAACTGATTTATCAGATGATGCTATACTCTGAAGAATAAGTATGTGTATAGTAATCGTATGTGTTTTACCTCAGAGAACAATTTCTTTTAATTCTTGGAAATGGAGCCACATGTGGGATGATGATAGTTCAGATGTCAGACCCTAACATTGGTCACTATAGTTTTGGACAGAAAAGAGCCTAAGGGTAAAATGCCTAGGAGTCAGAAACGTTTGTTATTACCAAAGATGTGATCTCGTACAACTCATGTATATGACTAAGAAAACATCATATACAAAATGAGAACCAAAAGCAGCCGATATTGAATTTCAGGGAATCATTTTAAGTTGTTTAGATTATTCAAATCAGAATTAGAAAGTACCACATTAGTGAACTACTGTAAGAAGCCGCTATTACTGTGAGATAAAAGATAAGACAGTTCCCCCTTAGATTATGTGACTAAGTGTTTAATCCAGATGTTTATAGTCGGAAATTGTTTTGAAGTGTATAGAAAATTTGGGGTTAGATATTCCAATTTCGTTTAAGACAGATGAACTTTCTCTAAGTGTGATCCATGTACATAGTTCAAAAAAAAAGATAAGTATGCGACCGTAGAACAGGGTCGGATGGTGAGGGAATTTAGAAATAACCTAATTCTTCACTTTAGTTATTCAAAGAAGAACATGAACACATGACACTAGCAGGTAGTTAGTAAAAGAATGGTAAGTATGTTTGAGTAGATACAGTGAATTAGCACTTTCAGCAGAGCTAGTACAGATACAATTTGATTTACTTAGTCAGGTTAACTCTAGTGAGTGGATGAAAATTTGAAATACCGAACATGTGTTAGAACCCAAAGAGTTTAAGTTAAACCCGAAGTACAGTGATAGTGAAGAAAACAATCAACTAGTAATAAGAGAGCAAACTATAGAAGAATAGCCTTTAGGAATTATCGAAATGTGATTTCTCCAAGATTGACAATGTTAGCAGAGTTAAATTAATAATATTGTGTATGATAGTTGTGAATACATTAGCTTTCCGTTATGTGAATAATTTAGTTTTTCAAAAAAAGGGAAGATTTCTCAAAAGTAAGTTGGAAGATGAGTTGTTATTAACGTAGAGTGCAAAGAATTGCATACAATAAGGAAAGTTATTTAGATCCCAACAAAAAAAAGGAAGTATCCACAAGTATAAGACCTTTAGTCTAAGAGTTGATGTGAAAACCGTCAGTAAACCCAGATGAAACTCGAATAGTTAGCATCGGATATGAAAAGGAAAATCAGTTTGGTAATGAGGGAAAATTGTATAATTACCATAGGGATTATGTCTAGCATGTGTAAGAAACACAAAGTGAGTAGAATGATCATCGAGCTTAGTTATTTATGATAAACTGATCACAGAAAAGCTATAAAACATTGCCTATTTATGTGTTATGAGGGTAGTGCCATTGCACGGGACTCTAAAATTTAGAGTACATGTCAAAGACTTAGTTCACAATAATACTATAAGTGTTCAGGAAGTGGTTAAGAAGATAATAAAGTGTGGGAAGTATAATTCATGATTGAGGTAGATAAGATAACTCTGGTGAAAAAAAATTCACCAGCCAAGAGGAGTTCGATTTCGGACTCCGAAGATGACGGAGTTGTTGTCTAGAATAAGACTTGTTCCCCCTTAGTAGCCGAAGAGAACAAGAAACAATTTGATGATCCCTATGTGTTGTAGTTGAAAGAGAAGATTCACAAGTATAAGCCGATGGCTTTTGAATAATGGGGAGATGATGGTACTTTGAGGTACCAAGACAAATTGTGTGTTCCAGACATAGATGGACTTAAAGAGGGAAGATCATGTTAGAAGCCCATAATTCCAGGTATTCTTTCCATCTAGGTTCCCCAAATATGCATCATGACCAAGGAGATTTATTGGTTGAACGACATGAAAAAAAAGAACGCCGCAAACTTTGTGGCCAATTGTCCGAATTGTTAGCAAGTGAAGCATATTTTGAGTGGAGATGGTAAATATGGAATTTATAATAGGATTATCTTGCTCAATTTGGAAGCATGATTTGATTGAGTGATTGTAAATCGACTTACCAAGTCAGCGCACTTCTTGCCAGTAGAGACTATAGATTCAGCAGAAGATTATGCTAAGTTGTACGTTCAGAAAATCGTCTGATTGCATGGGACCAAATTTGATCTAACAGACTATGGAGAAAATCGAGTTGATTCAAGAGCGTATGAAGACGGCTCAGAGCCACCAAAATTCCTATTCGGACGTACGACATAGAGACCTAGAGTTTCAAGTTGATGATTGGGCATTTTTGAAAGTTTCGCCTATGAAAGGTGTTATAAGATTTGGGAAGAAAGGAAAGATCAGTCCCAAATATATCAAGTCATATATCCTACAAAATATCCGTCAATTAGTTTTGAGTTGGAGTTTCCACCAGAATTAGCGGTGGTACAACCAGTATTTCACGTGTCATGTTATAACATTCAAGTTTCTAGTACTCAGATACTCGTGTTACTCAGATACTCATGTCAGTTCAGTACTCAGATACTCATGCTCCAATACTTAGATATGCATGCCATCTTAGTGCTTAGATATTGATGTTGGTTCAATACTCATATATTCGTGCCAGTTCAATATTCATATATTCAGTTCTATAGTTCAGTATTCATGTATCCATGGAAAACCAATATTCAGTCAATGCAGTAGTCATTTAGTTCAGTAATCATGTATTCATTCGGTTTAGTATGTAAGTTTTAATTAAAGTTCATGTTCCCACCAGACCTGTTTAAGGTCCGTAGTTAACCGAAGTTACAACCAGGACAATTATTTGAGGACGAATGATCCCAATGGGGAGATAATGTAACACCTCGTAAATTTGGCTTAAGTATGGATGTGTTAAATGAGTAGTAACATTACATTTTAGACATGTGAAGTTATATTGGGATGATTATGGGTGGAAATAGTTATTTTAGAATCAAGACGAAGAGTGAGGTATACAAGATTTGATAAAATCTACGAAGTTTACAAAAGGTCAGTCTTGCAGGAGGTTTAGTGAAAACCGTGTAAGGTATTTGAGAAAACTCAAAATATGAAAGTTGTAGGACTTTGAAATATCTTTCCAAATATATATTTTGGAGCCTGAACGGATCTCTTTGCAAAAGTTTATGTGCATTTTACAGAACAGTGTGCAATATCCGCGCCCGTGCGCGCCCCGAGCGCGGCCGCGAACATGCGGTAGTGTTCCTGCCATTTTCCGCGGTCAGGTGTATGTTCAGGCCTACAGGTGCACATGGTCGCACTTGGGGAGTTATTTTTAAAGCCCTATTTCGTCCCCCACAGCCTCAAAACATAAAAACTTGCTCTAGAAAGGAGAGCTCTCAAAAACCTAACTCCTTAAAGGTCCCTCCACCACCCAAAGTAAGTTCTAATGGTGATTCTAAGTTAATTTTAATTTCCTAATATCTTATTAACATGGTTAAACCCTCCATATCATTAGATATTCGATTGGACATCCTTGTTGAGAGAAGGACCCCTAGAACTCGAATTCAAGGGGATTGAACTTCAAAGAGGTAATGTCTTCACCCTCTAATTGATTCTAGCATTGGTTTAATGATTATAGACCCTAGTTCATGAGATATGAGTTGATGGGTTTGATAGAAAAGCATGAACAGTTATAGGTTTGGTGTGTTGATTGTTGATTATTGGTTAAGGGTGTTGTTTACCTTATGGGTGATAAAGAATAATGTTGATTATAACCATTGAGACTTTGGAATTTATCTAGGAGCAAGATAATCGGTTATTGGGTGTAGAGACACCATTAATAAGGACTATGAAGCTTTATTCCCACCAATTATTTGATAAAATGCTTAAGTTACCAAAACATGAGTATCATAGCTAATATGGAATCCCTTTGACTTGTATTACTATAGATTAAAGTTGAAAGGTTCACAAACATTGTATTACGCTCAAGAGCAGGAAGTTAAGGTATGTGAGGCTAACTCTCTATGTTTGAGAATGTTGATGATTCTCCCTACACTATGTTTCTTTTACCACGTTACTAATTGCCTCAAAAATATAGTTAATCCTAGTTCCTTGAATTGTTGGTGAACTTCGATTCTCTAGCTTCGTAACTCATTCATGACTTTCATTCTGAACGTTGTGAAATTAGTGCGTAATCAATATAGACTTGAGTTTGATGCCCATGAGTCTCAGTCTAGATTACTCAGCATGTCATAAATAGTTGAAGTTTCAGTTTTCATAATCAGTTCACGAATACATGTCTCAGTCTAGTTCTATTCAGCATTCGAGTATCATGTTATTCAATATGATTCAGTATTTTAGTATCATGTATTGCGGTATGATTCTCAGTTTCTGATTTCAAATCCCTGAATGTTGAACCCCTGTATTTGGGCCTGAGGCCGCAGTTAATGCTTTATGCATCTTTGGGACTGAAGTCGTAGTTTATGCTTTATGCATCTTTGGGCCTGAGGCCGTAGTTATGTATTACGTGGGCCCGAGGTGCAGTTTATGCACATATATATTAGGCCTAAGGCCGAAGTTTATTTATTCAGATAAACATGTGGTTCATCATTCAGAAGAGGGAGTATTCATATCCTTACTTCCTTTGTTCAGTTCAGTTATCAGTTATTAGTTATCATTTCATTTATCAGTTATCATTTCAGTTATCAATTATCAATTCTCAGTTATCTGTTTAGTTTCAGTATCAACATTTATAATTCTTTCTTTCATTTTCTTTACATACCAGTGCAACTCAACTATACTGACATCCTTTTTGCCCAGGGCCTGCATCTCACGATGCAGGGAATGATTTGCAAGTTGACGATTCAGAGCGCTAGGATTCTCATACCAGTTATTTGGTGATCCCCAGTTCTTTCGGGCATTATCATTACCTTACAGTCTTCAGTATTTTTAGACCGTCAGTGTTTTCAATACTTCATTAGAGGCTTCATAGACTAGAGTAACAGCTAGACAGAGTCGCATGCTTTTTATATTAAACTATGTTGGCTACAAATATGTTTTAGAATTGTATTTCCGCACTTTGATTTATATCATCCGGACTTTCAATATATCATCATGTGTTAGTTTATCTTCTGCATTTAGTATGTTATGATATCACATGTTGATTCAACCAGTCAATTGGTTCGCTCAATCACATGTAGTCAGTCACCGAGTGTCGTGTTATGTCCAGGCCTAGGTTCGGGGCGTGACAAATATGATTGGGTCGGAGTCCAATTGGGACTCAAACAGGCCCAAATTCTTTTCAAACTAATTCAGTAGCATGGTCTAAATAATGGACAATATGATCTTGGGCCAGAGTCCATTTGGACTCAGTCCTTATCAGGCCCCAAACTTTAAAATCTGGGCCTGATTGGCAGTTCATACATAAGCTGCCCTATTTGATACAAATAAATACATCACATTACTGTTGAACCTGTACACCTAGTTATATGACATAAGATTAGAGACATAAGCATAACTTTAAGTACTCATTATCGAACTAATTATTACAATTATGTACATGCAAGCGTGACATAGTTGTGATGCTCAAAAAAAAACCAAGGTACATGTTTGCGTGACCATGGTCAAACAATCTTAGTAAATAAAACGCCTTAATCAAACACTTGTAGAAATGCTTTAGGCACAAATTTTTAAAATCCTTATCGTGATTACATACATGTTCGCGTGACGTGACCTCAATATTTAAATAAATTCAAGGTATGCGTTCCCCCAACTTTGATAAAACTTCTTCTCAAATAAACTAAGCGTCGTGAATTGTGTATACGTACGCGTGACACTATTTTTGACATACATTAAAAATGAAATGAGTATACATACGCGTAACTCGTATTAAGATAATCCTTTAGATAAATTAAGTAATCAAAAGTGGAAAAAGGTAATATATACATAGGTCTTAAAATAAGTAATTAAACAATTTAAGCCAAGTATAAATTGTTAAGTGACCGTGCTAAAACCACGGAACTCGAGAGTGCCTAACACCTTCTCCCGGGTTAACAGAATTTCTTACCCGGTCTTATGGTTTCGCAGGCTTTTTAAACAGAGTCAATTTTTCTCAATTTGGGATTTTTAAAATTAAATTGTGACTCGGAACACCCATAAATAAATAACTCTGAGTGGCGACTCTTAAAATAAATAAATAATCCCATTTTGAATAATGTCACTTTAATTAGAAAAACTCTCATATTCCCCCTTCCGGGAAAAAGAAGGTGTGACACCGTTTATTAAGGCGCTATAGTATAGCTCCTTAATAAATGGTGCTATAGTATAGCATAAAAACCTGTCCCCTTCCCTTCCCCCACCAAACAGAACCCTCCCCCCCCCATTAACGAACAAAAAAGCTCGAGTGGACCCCACCTATCCCACAAAATGTAAAGATTCTCGGTCTCACATCCTAGTTAAGGCCTTCTTCCATTGTGGTTTGCTCGCTTCAGCTCCAAATCGCCAAATCTTCAACTTTCCAAAAACATTAAATCCATGTATTCCGACTTAACTTTGGTGATGACCCAAAGGATCATCTTATGAATTAAGACTCTATTTCGAGCTCGTTACCCTTAAAAGCCTTAATGTCATTCACCTAGAATTATGTGCACAGTCCGGGCATGAATCCAGAAAGCCTTTATGTGAATATATATGAAATAATAATTTTTGGGATTTAAAAATAATTTTAGTTGACTTTGGTCAACGTTGTGAGAAAACGGACCCGGACTCGTGTTTTGACGGTCCCGGTGGGTCCGTAATAAAATATGGGATCTGGACGTATGCCCGGAATCGAATTCCGAGGTCCATAGCCCAAGAAATAAATTTTTTACTAAAATTGAATTCCAGGAAATTTATGGTTTTAAAGTATGTGATTTATGCTTGATTTTGATGATATCGGGCCCATATTTTAGTTCTGGAGTCCAGTACAGATCCTTTATAATATCTAGAACATGTCTGTGAAATTTGGTGAGAAACGGAATTTATATGACGTGATTCGGCCCTCGGTTGAGAAAATAGAAACTTTAAGTGTTCTTGAGAATTTCATTGATTTTGATGTTAAATCTGTAGTTTTAGGTGTTATTTTAGCGATTTGATAGCACGAGCAAGTCTGTATGATGTTGTAAGACTTGGTGCATGTTTGGTTTGGAGCCTCAAGGGCTCGTTTTGGATAGGCTTTGGGATGTTTTGGACTTAGGAAATTCTGGTTTTTCTGCAGCTTCAGCAGTTGCGGGTTTCCTTCTTCATGTTCGCGAAGCTTCTCACGCAAACATTTTACATGTTCTTATTGTGTGATTTGTACTGATATGGCGGTATCGGGTTGCACGCCGCAATAGAAGTAATAAGGGTGACTTATTGAGGAGGAATAAGGGTGAAATGTGATTGTCTGGTGGGATCGGATTGCACGCTGCAACAAGGAGTAATAAGGTTGGACAGGTGGGATCGGGTTGCACATCGCGATAGGAGGAATAATGGAGATATATTGAGGAGTAATAAGGGTGGACAGGTGCGATCGGGTTGCACGTTGCAATAGGAGTAATAAGGGTGAATGTTCATTGTGTTACTGATTACATGATGGGATCGGGATGAGCGCCGCTTCATTTTGTTGTTTATGTATTCTACCTCTATTGTGATTTTATTTTGTGGCACTGAGACTCTTCTAAGGATTTGGTTATACCTGAGTATTGGAAAGATAGTTGGGTTCCATATTTATTTACTGCAAGTTACTGTTCCATTTCGTTTCGTACTTCCTTTTTGATTTATTATAAACTGTATACAGGTTATGTTATAAAATCCCCGACATAGCCTCGTCACTACCTCGTCGAGGTTAGGCTCAACACTTACCAGTACATGGGGTCGGTTGTGCTGATAATGCACTCTACATTTTCTGTGTAGATTTTGGAGCTGATTGTGGCTGATCGAGAGATCGGTTGCAGACATTCATTTAGGAGACCCAAGGTAGTCCTGCAGACGTCCGCAGGCCTCGCGTCCCCTTCTATGCTCTACATTTCTGTTTTATTTTCTTTCGAGACAGATGTACTTTTCTTTTAGACCAGTATTTGTAGCTATTCATAGAGCGTTCATGGATTGTGACACTAGTTCTGGGTGGTAGTAATAGTTTCAAGGTTAAATATTTATTTAAATTCCGCATTTGTTATCACCTGATTTAACTATTTACTTATATTCAAATAATATTTTTTTAAAGAAAATGTTTAGCTAAATTCTAACATTGGCTTGCCTAGCGAGTATGATGTTAGGCGTCATCACGATCCCGATGGTTGGGAATACGAGTCGTGACAAGTTGGTATCAGGTCACTAGGTTTCCTAGGTCTCACAATTCACGGACAAGCTTAATAGAGTCTGTGGGATTGGTACGGAGACGTTTGTACTTATCTCCCAGAGGCTATAAAGTTAGGAACAATTTCACATTATTTCAACTCTGTCATGCGATTCTTGTTGTCCCAATACTGATTGAACTATTCTATTCTTATTCTCTCGCAGATGGTGAGAACACGTACCTCTTCTTCCGTTGACCAGCAACCTGATCCTCCAGCAACTGCTCCTACGAGGGGCAGAGGCCGAGGCCATGCCAGAGGCCGAGGCAGGGGCAGGACTTAGTCCAATGCTCAAGAAGCAGCTCCAGCTGCGGGGCCTCAGACAGAACTCGATGGAGAGGCTCCATCCCAGACTGTTCCGGCGGGACCATCTCAGGTCCTGGAGGGGTTTATTGCTACCCCGGTGCTTCTGGATGCCTTGGTCCGACTAGTAGGATTTATGGAGAGTGTAGCCCAGGCTAGTGCACTTCCCTGGGCAGCAGTCATATCGCAGGCTGGAGCAGGATTCCAGACTCCTGCTACCCACACTCCTGAGCAGATTACTCCTCAGCTTCAAACCTCAGCAGCCCATCCAGTTGGGGTAGTTCAGCCAGTTGCTGTAGCACCGCTCGTTGATGGGGCAGCTATGTCTTTCGATACTTTGTGGAGATTGGACAGGTTTACCAAGCTCTTCCCTGTTCATTTCAGCGGTGCCACTTTAGAGGACCCCCAGGAGTATTTTGATAGCTATCACGAGGTTCTTCGGAACATGGGTATTTTGGAGACCAATGGGGTCGACTTTGCTGCTTTTCAGATGACGGGTTCTGCCAAGAAATGGTGAAGGGATTATCTATTTAATAGACCAGCTGGGTCGCCTGCTCTTACTTGGGATCAGTTTTCACATCTCTTTTTGGAGAAGTTTCTGCCTATCACTACTAGAGAGGAGCGCCGCCGTCAGTTCGAGCATCTTCAGCAGCGCAGCATGATTGTTACCCAGTATGGGACTCGCTTTGTGGATTTGGCCCGTCATGCTACTCTTTTGATACCCACAGAGAGAGAGAGGGTTAGGAGATTTATTGAGGGTCTTGCTCATCCTATCATAATGCATATGGCTAAGGAGACGGGGAACGAGATCTCCTTCCAGAATTCGGCCAATGTGGCCCAGCGAGTGGAGATGGTTCTTGGACTGGGAGGTCAGGGGTCAGACAAGAGACCTCGCCATGCTGGTGGATTCAGCGGTACCTCATCTGAAGGCAGGGGTGTCTTTGGTAGAGGCCATCCTCCTAGGTTGTTTCATTCAGAACTTCAGGAATCTCATATTGCATCTGGGAGCCGTGGTTCTTATGCGCCTCCTTCTACTCAGCTAGCCTATATTGCACCACCAGCTCCTATCATAGCACCTCCTCTAAAGAGTTATTATCGTGGTCAGCCGGGTCATCAGTGTCAGTTTCAGTTTTCACAGCCACAGTATCAGGATGGATGCTTTGAGTGTGGTGACGGGTAGTCAGCATCAGCACTAGAGTTCTCGTGCCACGGTTCCAGCACCAGCTGTCGCACCACCTGTCCAGTGGTAGAGGTCAGGTAGCTAGAGGTAGGGACCAGATTGTTAGAGGTGGAGGTCAGCCCTCTAGAGGTGGAGGTCTGCTTGTTAGAGGTCATCCCAGATACATAGTTCAGGGTGGTGGGGCCTAACCCCGATGTTATGCATTCCCATCCATACCTGAGGCTGAGTCCTCCGATGTTGTTATCACAGGTACTATTTCAGTCCTATTTGATTTGGGGTTTACTTAATATTATGTGTCATCTAATTTTGCTTCATATTTGGTTGTGCCCCATGATTCCTTTAGCGTCCCTGTATATGTGTCCACGCCCGTGGGGGATGCTATTGTCGTAGATCGTGTATATCGCTTGTGCGTGGTCGTTATTGGGGACCTTGAGACCAGTGTAGACCTTTTTCTCCTTGATATGGTTGATTTCGATGTCATATTGGGCATGGATTGATTGTCATCTTACTACGCTATCTTAGACTGTCACGCCAATACAGTGACATTAGCCTTGCCGGGGTTACCTCGATTAGAGTTGAAAGGGACTCCTGGTCATTCCTCCAGCAGGGTTATTTCTTATATGAAGGCTCGGCGTATGGTCGAGAAGGGCCTAGTTGGCTCATGTTCGTGATTCTAGTGCTGAAGTTTCTTCTATAGACTCGGTGCCTATTGTTCGTGAGTTTCCCGAAGTGTTTCCTGCATACCTGTCGCGGATGCCACCCGACAGTGATATTGATTTTTGCATTGATATGGCTCCGGGCACTCAGCCCATTTCTATTTCTCCATACCGAATGGTCCCACCAGAATTGAAAGAATTGAAGGAGCAACTGCAAGATTTGCTTGATAAGAGCTTCATTAGACCTAGTGTTTCGCCCTAGGCTGTGCCGGTTTTGTTCGTGAAGAAGAAGGATGGATCTATGAGGATGTGTATAGACTACCGACAATTGAACAAAGTCACTATCACGAATAAATATCTGTTGCCGATAATTGATGATTTGTTTGATCAGCTTCAGGGTGCCAAGGTGTTTTCAAAGATCGATTTGAGATCGGGTTACCATTAGTTGAAGATTAGGGCATCCGATGTCCCTAAGATAGCCTTTTGGACAAGGTATGGGCACTATGAATTTCTGGTGATGTCTTTTGGCTTGACCAATGCCCCCCAGCATTTATGGACTTGATGAATCGGGTGTTCAAGACTTATCTGAATTCCTTCGTAATTGTGTTTATTGATGACATTTTGATATACTCTTGCAGTCGGGAGGAGCATGAGCAGCACCTCAGGATAGTGCTCCAAACTTTGAGGGACAGTCAGTTGTATGCTAAATTTTTGAAGTGCGAGTTTTGGTTGGATTCAGTTTCTTACTTAGGTCATGTAGTATCAACCGAGGGTATTCAGGTGGATCCTAAGAATATTGAGGCGGTCAATAACTGGCCTAGACCCACTCCATCCATGGAGATCAGGATCTTCTTGGGTTTGGCGGGTATACCGTCGGTTTGTAGAGGAGTTTTCATCTATAGCAACCACGATGACTAAGTTTACTCAGAAGGGTGTCCCATTCAGATGGTCAAACGAGTGTGAGGCGAGCTTTCAGAAGCTCAAGACAGTCTTGACTTCAGCACCGGTGTTGGTATTACCATCGGGTTCAGGATCTTACACGGTATATTGTGATGCCTCCCGCGTAGGGCTCAAAGCAGTGTTGATGCAGGCGGGCAGTGTGATAGCATATGCATCCCCTCAGTTAAAGGTTCATGAGAAGAATTACCCTGTCTATGACTTAGAGTTGGCAGCCATTGTTCACGCGTTGAAGATTTTGAGGCACTATTTTTATGGCGTGCTGTGTGAAGTTTTCACGGATCATTGCAGCCTTCAGTATTTGTTCAAGAAAAAGGATCTCATATTGAGGCAAAGGAGATGGTTAGATCTATTGAAAGACTATGATGTCACTATATTGTATCATCCAGGAAAGGCCAATGTGGTGGGAAATGTATTGAGTAGGAAGGCAGTGAGTATGACAGCCTTGCTTTCATTCCAGTCGGTGAGAGGCTACTAGCTTCAGACATTCAGACTTTGGCCAATCAGTTTATGAGGTTGGATATTTCAGAGCCCAGTCGTTTTCTAGCTTGTACAGTCGCTCGGTCTTCCTTGTTTGAGCGTATTAGAGATCGGCAGTACGATTATCCTCACTTGATGGTCCTTAGGGACACAGTTCGGCACGGTGGTGCCAAGCAGGTTACGGTTGGAAATGACAGTCTTATGAGGATGCAGGTCGTGTATGTGTGCATAGTGTTGATGGGCTTCGTGAGTTGATCCTTGAGGAAGCTCACAGTTCTCGGTATTCTATCCACCCGGGCACTGCCAAGATGTACCAAGACCAGAGGTAGTATTATTGGTGGAGGAGGATGAAGAAAGATATAGTTGCTTATGTGGATCGGTGCTTGAATTGCCAGCAGTGAAATATGAGCATCAGAGGCCCGGTGGTTTGCTTCATCAGATGGAGATTCCTGAGTGGAAGTGAGAGCGTATCACTATGGACTTTGTTGTTTGTCTCCCACGGACTCAGAGAAAGTTCGACGCTATGTGGGTTATTGTGGATAGACTGACTAATTCAGCACACTTCATTCCTGTGGCAAGTACTTACTCTTCGGAACGGTTGGCAGAGATTTATATTCGGGATATCGTTCTCCTTCATGGTGTGCCCATGTCTATCATTTCTGATCGAGATACGCAGTTTACCTCGCACTTTTGGAGGGCAATACATCATAAGTTGGGTACGCGGGTTGAGTTGAGCACAGCATTCCATCCTCAGAGGGGCGGGGAGTCCGAGCGTACTATTCAGATCTTGGAGGATATGCTCCGCGCTTATGTTATAGATTTCGGAGGATCGTGGGATCAGTTCTTTCCGTTAGCGGAGTTTGCCTACAACAACAGCTACCAGTTGAGCATTCAGATGGCTCCCTATGAGGCATTATATGGTAGAAGGTGCAGATCGCCAGTTGGATGGTTTGAGCCGGGAGAGGCTTGGTTATTGGGTACAGACTTAGTTCAGGAAGCCTTGGACAAGGTCAAAATTTTACAGGATCGACTCCGTACAGCTCAGTCCAGGAAAAAGAGTTATGCCGACCGTAAAGTTCGTGATGTAGAATTCATGGTCGGAGAGAGGGTATTACTTTGGGTATCGCCCATGAAGGGTGTTATGAGATTTGGGAAGAATGGCAAGTTGAGATCTAGGTATCGGTCCATTTGAGATTCTCGAGAGAGTGGGGGAGGTAGCTTATAGACTTGCGTTACCTCCAGGGTTATCCTCAATTCATCCGGTATTCCATGTGTCAGCTCTATCCAATTGGACAAGGATTTGACTTATGAGAAGGAGCCGTTATCCATTCTAGACCGGCAGGTTTGTCAATTGAGTTCAAAGAGTTACCCTTCAGTTCGAGTACAGTGGAGAGGTCAGCCTGTTGAGGCAGCTACTTGAGAGTCCGACTCGAATATGCGGAGTAGATATCCCAACTTGTTCGCTAGTTCAGGTACTTTTCTATGTCCATTCGAGGACGAACGTTTGTTTTAGAGGTGGAGATTGTGATGACCCAAAGGTCATCTTAAGAATTAAGACTCTATTCTGAGCTTGTTAGTCTTAAAAGCCTTATTTTCATTCACCTCGATTTACGTGCACAGTCCGGACGTGAATCCGAAAAACCTTTCTGTGAAAATATATGAAATAATATTTTTTGGGATTTAAAAATGCTTTTTAGTTGACTTTGATCAACGTTGTGAGAAAATGGACCCGACCCATGTTTCGACGGTCCCCGTGGGTCCGTAATAAAATATGGGATCTGGGCGTATGCCCGGAATCGAATTACGAGGTCCATAGCCCGAGAAATGAATTTTTGACTAAAATTGAATTCCAGGAAATTTATAGTTTTAAAGTATGTGATTTATGCTTGATTTTGATGGTATCGGGCCCGTAATTTGGTTCCGAAGCCCGGTACAGGTCCGTTATAATATCTAGACGATATCTGTGAAATTTGGTGAGAAACGGAGTTTATATGACGTGATTCGGACCCTCGATTGAGAAAATAGAAACTTTAAGTGTTCTTGAGAATTTCATTGATTTTGATGCTAAATCCGTAGTTTTAGGTATTATTTTAGCGATTTGATCGCACGAGTGATGTTGTTAGACTTGTGTGCATATTTGGTTTGGAGCCTCGAGGGCTCGGGTGAGTTTTGGATAGGCTTCGGGATGTTTTGGACTTAGGAAATTTTGGGTTTTCTACAACTTCAGCACTTGCTTGTTTCCTTCTTCGCATTCACGAAGCTTCTCACGCGAACGCGAAGAGTAAACTTGTCTAGGGGAGACTTTCTTCTACGCGAATGCGAAGGGCTAGTCGCGAACGCGGCCAGGCTACCTCGAACATGAAGCATTGGGACCTGGGGGAGGGGAATCATACTCTACACGAACGCGACACAAGGCTCGCGAACACAGAGGCTGGTGGGAATAAGCCTTCGCGGACGCATAGAGTCTCTCGCGAATGCGAAGACTACTAGAGACACTGTTTCGCGAACACGCCAGACCCCTCATGAACACGATGAAGGTCTGACGCCTGTGTATTAAAACAGAACCAGCACAGGAGTTTTCAAAAATTTCACAACTCCTTCTTTAGAACTCAACCTAGGGCGATTCTTGAAGAGGGATTTCAACACCCAATCATAGATTTGCACCTTCAACTTGTTTTCTTCGATTTCCATCATCATTTAATGAATTCCTAGTCTTTAATTTTTTCTTTAAGGGTAGAAATTAGGGATTTGGGGGGAATTGGGAATTTAACAAAATTGGGGATTTAGACCTCGATTTGGGGTCGGATTCCGGAACTAATTGCATATTCGGGCTCGGGGGTGAATGGGTAAACGGATTTTGGTCCGAACCTCGAGTTTGGACCAAGCGAGCCGGGGGTCGATTTTTGTCTTTTGTTGGGAAAACATAGGAAAACTATAACTATGCATTAAAGTTGATTTCTTTAGCGATAATTGATGATATTAAACTAATTATGATTAGATACGAGTGGGTTAGAAGTGAATTCTAACGGGAAAGTTGTACTTGAGCAGTGAATGGCCTGCAAAATTGAGGTAAGTGTTTGGTCTAACTTTGACTCGAGGGATTACGTATCCCCGACTTGATTGCTATGTGAAATTCCATGTGCGTGGCGTATAGGTGTGGTGACGAGTACCTATGCGCCGCCAAAATTAATTGTTTATCCTGTTCCCTTCCCCGTTCCCAGTTTATTATCTTCCCGTCTTAATTGTTTCATGCTTATTGATGCTTCTATGTCTAATTGCTTCTTTCTAGATGTTGTTTCTTTATTGAAATTATTAGTTGTTCCGTAGTTTCATTGTGTTACATTATTGGTTCAAGCTTCTTGATCGGTGTTTCATAGTATAATTCGGTTGGTCTCGATGTGTACTATTAATTGGTGAAGTTTCATAATTGTATTGATTTCCATCAACTTTGGTTGCGGCTTAAATATTGTGGAGGATCGGGAGCTAAATTGTGAAATACATGTTCTTATTGTGTGATTTGTACTGATATGGTGGGATCAGGTTGCACACCGCAATAGGAGTAATAATGGTGACTTATTGAGGAGGAATAAGGGTGAAATGTGATTGTCTGGTGAGATCGGGTTGCACGCTGCAACAAGGAGTAATAAGGGTGGACAGGTGGGATTGAGTTGCACGCCTCAACAGGAGGAATAAGGGAGATATATTTGAGGAGTAATAAGGGTGGACAAGTAGGATCGGGTTGCACGCCGCAGCAGGAGTAATAAGGTGAATGTCCACAGTGTTACTGATTATATGATGGGATCGGGATGCATGTCGCATCATTTTGTTGTTTATGTATTCTACCTCTGTTGTGATTTTATTCTGTGGCACTGAGACTCTTTTAAGGATTTGGTTATACCTGAATACGAGCAAGATAGCTGGGTTCCGTATTTATTTACTGCAAGTTACTGTTTTATTTCATTTCGTACTTCCTTTTTTGCTTTATTATAAACTGCATGCAGGTTATGTTATAAAAGCCTCGCCGTAGCCTCATCACTACCTCGTCGAGGTTAGGCTCGGCACTTACCAGTACATGGGTCGGTTGTACTGATACCGCACTCTACACTTTCTGCGCAGATTTTGGAGCTGATTGTGGCTGATCGAGAGGTCGGTTGCAGACATTCATTCAGGAGACCCAAAGTAGTCCTGCAGGCGCCCGCAGGCCCTAGCGTCCCCTTCTATGCTCTACATTTCTGTTTTATTTTCTTTCGAAACAAATGTACTTTTCTTTCAGACCAGTATTTGTAGTTATTCATAGAGCGTTCATGGATTGCGACACTAGTTCTGGGTGGTAATAATAGTTTCAAGGTTAAGCAATTTTTATTTAAATCTGCATTTGTTATCACCTGATTTAGATTGTTTACTTATATTCAAATATTTTATTCTTTTTTAAAACGGTTAGCTAAATTCTAACATTGGCTTGCCTAGCGAGTATGATGTTAGGCGCCGTCACGATCCAGATGGTTGGGAATTTGGGTCGTGAAAGATTTTGTTGAAACTCGTATAAAAAAGGCATATTAGTTGTTTTTAATGTGTTCTATGTTGTTTTGTGATTTAACTATTTTGTTATTTTTATCCGGACTATGATATCAGTGTGCAAAAAAAATATATAAAAATAGAGAAATTATTATTAGTTGTTAAAAGAAATATTAATAAGTTACTTTTTACTGTGGTATATGTATTTTCGTGAATGTTTTATGAATAAATTTATTTATTATTTTTATCTGGTTTAGATTATTTATTTGCTTAAAGACTAGTAAAATAGATATATTATTACTTTAGTTCCCTCTAGTGGTATATTGTGGCCTAGTGTAGTGCTTGTATTTGTAATATAGTGCCCTTTTAGCATAGTAAAATGTAGTTCCTTTTAGCGTAGTATCCTTGTAGTTATTGAAATTAGTCATTTGAGTATCTATTATACCCAAAATATGTCAAAATAGCTGATAATTCAAACACAAACTTTGTCCAGTTCTAGTCAACAGTCGTAAGAAAATAACATGAGAAAACAATAATATTTCTCGGATATCTTGGTGCTACTGGGCCTCAAATATCGAGCCTGAAAATCATATGTGAATACTTAATAATTAAATCTTGTATAATTATAAAAATTAATTATTTAATTTTATTATAGTAAAAAATAAGTTAGTAACAAACAAACATATAAAATAATAAAACTAACATGTAACATAATAAAACTAACATATAAATTAATAAAACTAACACATACAATATTAAACTAACATTTAAAATAACAGACATGTTGAGTTATAAATCGAGATAATTTTCTCATCACGAACACAAGAATTCAGGATATCCTTGTGCTATTGGGCCTCAAATATCGAGCCTGAAACCCATATGTGAATACTGAATAATTAAATCTTGTATAATTATAAAAATTAATTATTTAATTTTATAATAGTAAAAAATAAGTGAGTAACAAACAAACATATAAAATAATAAAGCTAACATGTAAAATAATAATACTAACATATAAATTAATAAAACTAAAACATACATATTAAACTAACATTTAAAACAACAGACATGTTGAGTTATAAATTAAGATAATTTCTCATCATGAACACAAGAATTCTACATATCTTGGTGCTTTTGGGCCTCAAATATCGAGCCCGGAACTCATATGTGAATATTTAATAAATTAAATATTGTATAATTATGAAAATTAATTATTTAATTTACAAACAAATATATAAAATAATAAAACTAACATGTAAAATAATAAAATAACATATTAAAGTAAAATAATGTAATTAATCTTGTTTAATTTACAGTAGACGACATGGAGGTTCCGCCTATGCATCACAGACCTGCTAGCGTGGAGCTACTGTCGTTACAGAGCGATCATAGGTTATCCCACATATGAGAGGGACAGTTACTGGCCCAGACTTTCCGCGCCAGGAGAGCGGATGACATGTAGGGCTTTCTCAAGGGCCGCGTTCTCCATCCCATATAGTCAGACGCCTCGAGCATACGAGCTTCTATAGGATTGTGGAGATTAGCCGGATGCAGGCCGATTGGTCGTTGATCACGGATGATTACTTAACACGTACATTACTAATATATATTTTCATATACTAAAATAACGTATTATTATGTAGGTTACTGCTGGACCGACGGCCCCTTCTACCAAGCATGTCATCCCTACTGACGATCACGATCCAGCGCATCCTGCGATAAAGAGGTGACGCGATGAGGATGATCCTGATAGCGTAGCCGGGCGGGATGGGATGCGCCTCAGGGCAGTGGCTGCATTGAAGCACATAGGCTGTGAGACGCATTGATTTTTTTTTTTTTTTGTATTTTATGTAAATATGACATTCAGTAAATAATAGAAACATTTTTTATTGTTTACGTTATATGCGCATTATGTGTTTATTTCTCTGGTTCTTCGTTATTTTAATACTAAAACACAAACACAAACATTGAAACTTAACATAATTTAAATTCAGTACAACTAATGAAAACACACGACACAGAAAGCATAAAGATAAAATACTACACTCAACACATACATGTGTTTGTTTAGTCACTACCGCCTATTATTCTCTGCTCCAACCACTTAAATTTCTCCAACCTATTTTTTTCTTCTTCCACCTCTTTTAGTTTCTCCTGTAATGCCGCATTTTCTCGTTTCATTCAATACTCACGACGTTGGTATTCACAGTTCATATTCCAAATATACTACAAAGATTCTTTGTAGCATTCCTGCTTTAATGGGTTCATCATACTGTTTCTCAAAATTGCAATAATTTCTGTCATTGCCTCCAAGCCTGTTTAGATACATCCAGTATCTGCGCCCAACATTACTATCGAACTAACATGACTTCATCATACAGCGTTTGCCACAATAGCACATTGGTTGGTCATTGCATCCAGACATTTGTTAATGCTAGAAAAATGAAAAATTTATGGAAATTTTTGCTATTTATTTTGGTTAAGCGCAGATAATAACTAAAATGAGCTAGCTATTTATAGGCAAGACAACACACATAACATAGTATTTAACCGCGCTATGCTTCGCGCGTTAAAGATTCTTTCAGGTACAATACAACTTTTTCAGAAGATAGCTTTTGCAGGCAGGCAGATTTTCAGGTCGACAAGAAAACACTCATTATGTAGTATTTAACCGTGCTATGCTTCGCGTGTTAAATATTCTTTCGGGTACAGTACAGCTTTTCCAAAAGATAGCTTTTGTAGGCGGGTAGCTTTTCAAGTCGACAAGAAAACACACATAACGTAGTATTTAACCGCGCTATGCTTCGCGTGTTAAAGATTCTTTCGGGTACAGTACAGCTTTTCCAAAAGATAGCTTTTGTAGGCGGGTAGCTTTTCAAGTCGACAAGAAAACACACATAACGTAGTATTTAACCGCGCTATGCTTCGCGTGTTAAAGATTCTTTCGGGTACAATACAGCTTTTCCAGAAGATAGCTTTTGCAGGCGGGCAGCTTTTCAGGTCGACAAGATAACACACATAACGTAGTATTTAACCGCGCTATTCTATTACATTCGGTACTACGACTAATTATATATATATATAATGCTGATAATTTTAGCCTTTGATATAATGCTGGCAATATTGAAATTTGAAATTCAACGTAATAAGTTTGGTTTTTTTAATCCAATACTATTTTTGATAACATGAACAAGAGGGAGAAATTCATTAATTTACTCCACTGAAGTATTTTAGATTGTCTATCTGTATGATTATGTTAAATATCAATAAGATCTATCAGCAATGAAAACATAATTTTATTTCATACATTCTGCAAGATAAACAAGTACATACACTTATTACAACCACATTATGAAAATAAAACACTACGTGTATCCTTGATAGTTGGGACATTAGATGAACTTCCACCAGGAGTTGGATTACCATTGCCACCTAAACCAGCTGAAGGATATTTACGACGGTCGTGTCCTGTTTGCGAGCATATGCCATATTTGCGCGCATAAATGGTATCACCAATATCCAGTTGGTTCCGTATATGCGTTCTTTTTTGCACCGGTCGCTGACACGAAAACTCCTTGTTACACACCATTTTAAATGGTTCCGGCGGCCAATAATGCTCAGCACCCACTGCTTGCAACTGCTCATTATAGGTGTTTAAGTATGCATCAACACTATATTCTTTATCGGCGTAGTTGGTTGGCCCTAAACATATATGTTGAAAGCACTTGATGGCATGTGAGCACGGCATGTGGTAGATGTACCATTTCCCACAAGATCATAACCTTCTGGATTCATTTATGGTGTGTATATTATTCCCCTGATTTTGATGGATAGTGGTGCAAACTTCTAAAATAATTTGCTCGTGGCAATACTGTAAAAATGAATGTCAATGTGCTCATCACCTGTATTTCTCAAATCTTTTTGTTGGTAGTGGCATAAATTCAACACCCCTTTCCATAAATGACGTTATAGTTGTAGCCCTTTCAACAAACCTCTCCGCCATCTGCTTGAATGACATCCGCATCATGACAGTGACAGGCAATCCTCGTGCAGACTTCAATAACCCATTGAAAAATTCGGACACATTTGTAGTCAGAATTCCCCATCTTCTGCCACCATTCGCATGCAAAGTCCACTTTTCAGTCTTATGTCGCATCAACCAATGATAGGCTCCCTCGTCTTCCTTCCTGATAAATTTCATGTGCCTCCTAAATTTACACTCTTGGTGATCTGTTGCAGCCATCCACATTAAATCATGCAAATCCTTGATGGGATGTGCCTTTTGGAAATTGGCCTTCAGGTGCCTCACGTAGTAATAGTGGTAGGCATACGATTCTTGCCATGCATGCAAATTCTCTACATAACTTATAATACCACCATGCCGATAAGATATTAGGCAAATACCTTAATGCTATTTGACAACGTGCTCTTTCAAGTGTTTCAAGAATAGTGTCCACGTCTCTTGACTTTCATTGGCACAAATAGCAAAAGCTAAAGGAAATATACTTCCATTAGCATCTACAGCAACGAAGATCAACAACTTAATATCATATTTTCCATAAACATGAGTGTCGTCTATGGATATTACCGGCCGGCAATGCAAAAAACCATCAATTGTTGGTTTAAATGCCTAGAACACGTATTTAAATATATATTCTGGTATTCTCGTAATCCGCACAAGTTTTCATTCAACAACGGTCCCGAGGTTAAAGTGTTGCAATGCGTCCATGTTCCTGGGTAGAGATGCAAATGACTTATCCTAGTTACCATAAACAATTTCAAAAGCACGTTTGCGCCCGAGAAATGCCTTGATTTTGGTAATGGTACTTCCATATTCCTGGTGGACGGATGTAATACACTCTTTGATCTTGTACCTTATGGACGCTTCAATGTGTGGAATCAATACAAAACAAATCAAGTCAACATCCAGGTTGAAGTGATTCCCACTGAATGTGTTCATTTCACAAGTGTGGGTGCCAATGCATTTACCCACTTTCCACATATTTGTTTTCTTCTTGATCACACGCAGCATCAAGTGACAACCCGTAAATCATCTATGGCAAACAACCTTGTATACATCCGGAGTTGACTCCCATACCGTCATCTCACGACACTCTTTTACGTTGTATATTTTCACTGCCCTGCTTAGGCACATTTTATCAGGAAAAAGCATGCCCTTTGACAGCACCGTTGGTCTAGACTCATCCCACATTGTTGTCCGAATTTTGTCAATACCCTTGTTAGGGCATCCACATCCGGCTTACTTGGCAAATGATCAAGGTAGGGAATCTCCCTTGAATGAAACGGCACCTAGGACTCGTACACTCTTGGTCTAACGGGGGGTGGAGCATGCTCCCTCGTCAAATCAGGTCCAACATTCTCTTCCTCCTCATCACCACCCTCATTAGGGAAGGGTGTGTCATCTCCGGACTCATCGGCATTTTTGTCATAATCA
Organism: Nicotiana knightiana; assembly: GCA_005239525.1. Classification (NCBI taxonomy): domain Eukaryota; kingdom Viridiplantae; phylum Streptophyta; class Magnoliopsida; order Solanales; family Solanaceae; genus Nicotiana; species Nicotiana knightiana. The sequence continues at coordinate 81,363 of ML395581.1, read as the reverse complement.
CTGTTCTCTTCCTGACTCTGTGCATCTGCTAGATCCCGATTAAATATGTCGTCTTCGGGTAATTGAGTCAGGACAGGACCTTCAAGTTGCTCGTTTTCACTGCACACCCAACAAAATAATGAGCTACTCAAAGTGATAAATACTTTACATATAGCTATATCACTTCACTTACAAATCATAATTTGTTGACATCCCATGATGGACATTATCCTGTTGGTGATGACTTCCGGATGGACCACCATGATCCAACACACCAGAATTACGCATATTCCAACTGGGCGTTGGTTCATAACTTGTAAAATTCATATTTGGCTAGTAACCCCTGTGGAATATATGAGTGTTACTACAAATTCAATACATCAAAAATAAACATCGTAACACAAAGGAAAATTGAAGTTTACCACTCGTCTTGTGCATTATGTAAAGTAGGAGAAAAATTATTTTCTCGCTCCTCATTCGTCCATGGAGATAAGTTTAGATCAGGCCAAACTCTTTCAGCCGGAACTTGTTCGGCTAAAACTGCTCCAAAATAACCACCCGATGACTGAGGGATATCCCTGATTTGTGCAACCTCATTATTGCGAACGTCTTCAACCTTGACGACATTTCCAACATATTTATCAAAAGAAATTCCCGGTATTCATCTGGAGTCCTCAAAATCACTCATAGTTTCATTCATCCTTGATATTAAACTCAGCGTAACAAGCAACCCCTTGCGGAGTGGCAGAATACGGACATCTTCTGGTTACTTTAAGGTTCACCGAACGTTTGCTCACACTAATTTTTACACAACAACGATACCAATCTATCGTACTCTATTGTATTTGGTAACTTAACATGACACTGTGAAGATAAACTATAGCTTACTGAGTTATTCGCCACCACAACCTCACCCCCCAATATAATGAAACCCTAATTCTTCGCTCTTCAGACATTTATGACAAAATGCAAAACAACTCAACGAAGAAAAATAGACTTGAGAATATTTTTGAATGGATTTTTACAAAATCCTTAACGTCTTTAAATAAGGCAATGCCCAATCTGGCAGGTCGAATTTTTTGAGGTATAGCACCTTAAATAAGGGCGCTATACCCATTTAAATTATTGTTATGTCAGTTAAGCGCAGAAGCGTTATTGGTGGACCCACAAAATATGTATAGCGCCCTTTATTAAGGCGATATACCTGGCAGTCTTGTCAAATTCACATATTGCGTCGTTATAAAAGGCGTCATACATATAGCGCCGCCGTTAAAATATAGCGAAGGGGCGCTATATATATTTTTGGTTACTAAATTTTTTTTCCACGCATTTCGATCGTTTAAGTAAAAAAAAACCACATTTTAATTTCGGACTCATTCAAGGATGGTTAGCCACACGGATTGCTGAATGCTAAAAGGGGGAATATTATTTTATCATAAGGACCTCATGTTAATTGTTTTATGTTACTACGTCCTTCGTTCAAATTTATATGAAATTGATGACTGAATACGGAGCTTACGAAAAAATAAAAGTTTTTGGGATTTTTGGTCCTAAACAAATCAAAAAGAGGTTCAGAATATTTGTGCAATTATAAAAGCTTCACATTAAAGGTAGAATTGGAAATTTAAATTATATTGTTTTCAAATTTAAAAATAAATTATTCTTTTAGAAATAGACCAAAAAGAAAATAAATTCACGCAAATTAGAACTGACGGAGTATTAAACTTCAAATAACTGAACATAATTATGCCGGTGACCTAATTGGAAGCGTGTTACTGAACAGAGAAGCATTTTGTCCCTTCATGCCAATACATGACTTAGTTATATTCCCACACTTATCATTTGACCAAAAACTTTCGCCAAATAAATAAATTTTTAGTGGTCCATCTTTTATTTCTATAATCTGAGACTTCTACAAGTGATTTACACCGACATGTTGGGTACTACTAGTAGTTTTTGTAATCTGAAATACATGCGTTAGAAAATTAGTTTTAGTATACATACGTTGAACGTGTGTAGACTGCCAATCAATTAAAACTATATATATTGATATTAAAATAAAACGTAATATTTGTTTAATAATGAAAATAATGTTTATCACACTAACATAATAATTATATTCAGTCTCTTCTGAATATGCATAGATGATGAATTTAGTTAAATTAGGTTTATATTATTTTATAATTATACGTATCTTATACTCCTTTCGTTTCAATTTAAATGAGACATTTCGTTTATTAGAGTCAAACTGCGTGACGTTTGACCAACATTTTAAAATAATATCATATTAAAATTAGAAAAACTATAACTTATAGTATTTCTCCTATAGTTTTTGAATATTTAAATTTAAATTTTAAAATATTAAATTGAACTAATTTGATTTATCTTCAAACTTTAGTTAGATTTATACTCAATAAACAAAATGTATCATTTAAATTGAAAGTAAGGGAGTAATATGATATACAAATATATTAAATTGTGTCTTACCTAACATCTCTTTATGAATACATTTTGTCTTATATTCATTCATCCTTATTTCTAAAAATTTGCATTTTAACCAATTTAATTATTAATACTATAACTAATTTTATTTTATATTCTCATTTCATTTAATTCAAATACTTAATTATCTTTTCAATTACTAAAAGAAATAATTTATTTTTTGAGGATTCAAATGATTAATATTACTTCATACCATATATTAAGTATTTAATGATAACTATATTTTTATCCACAAAAAATATTTTGTCAAATGATAAAATATCGTACTTTCGCATTTTATGTTTGTCGTAGTGTTAGTAAAAGACCTTTGTCAATCACTTTTTTTTCTCTTGTTCTCTTGCTATTGTTAATATTTTCGTGATTATTTTTTCTAATTATGTTTTAAAATCTATATCTAAATAAATAATTGATCAAAAATAAAATTAATAGTCAGTGGACCAATCTCACATAGACTACTCATAATATTTCTAGGTTAATTGCTAATTTGGAATAAAGGACAAGCAAAATGCTTCCTCTTTCTTTAATTTTTCTTTATTTTATTTTGTTTACATCATAAACTTTCACCTAAAATTTAGCATAATTGTACAATATGTTTTTCACTAAAAAAACATCCAAGTGAAGAAAACTGCTACGCATAAAGATTTGGTGTTATTTAATCATACTTTAATTGTAAAATTTATATAAGGTAAATCTTTAATGATTTTAAGGTCCTAATTATAAGGATTTCTAGTTAATTCAAATGAGGAAAAGTTTAATAAGTAAGAAATCTGATTTAATTTAAAACTCCTAAATATTAGCTAGGAGAATAATTAAATGACTATTTTGTCTGGTGTGAACTCTATTTTAAAAGGGTTAAAAAGACGAATGAAATTTTGTTAAAGGCCTTCGTGATTTTAATATAGTACAGATAATAAAAAGAAAAAGAAAACAAAAGCAAAGGCGACAATCCAATTTATTATTTTACTGTTAAAATGAGTTAAATTCAAAAACACAATCAAAAGTTGTGGCAGAGATTTTGTTGGTCTTTAAGCTTAGTGTAGCTTAATTTAAGCTTGGTTTAGCTTAAAGAGAATGAATGGAAAATGATGGGGAAAAAAAATGGAGGGAAGTGAAATTTGAATTAGTGCACTTTGTCCCTCATTGGAAGAAAGAAAGAAAATCTATGTGTATATATAGAGAAGCTCTTCTTCTAGCTCTTAAAGAGTTGAGAAGAAGGCAAGCATCGCGCTGTTGTCGTCGTCGCTCACTCGGCTTCGGCTTCGATCAAAGATTGATTGATTAATCTTTTTGGACAAAGGTCCGGTCCGTTTTTCTTTTTCGGATTATTTTAAATTCGTTGTTAATTTTCCCGCAATATTCACACCTGTTCCAACAGTTATGGCTGTTCTGAAAGGTTGCAAAAACTTTTCAGAAATAGTACGAAATTGGCTATAAATATGTCTTGAATCCCAGAATTTCTACTTACTAACTTTTCTGATCTTCTTCTTCTTCTTCTGCACGAAATATTCCAGTGTGTTTTACGACCATCGAGTGGGTCACCAATCACCAGAGGTTTTTTGGTACCGATACACTGGTGAGTTAAATCGTTCTATCCTGGGAGGATATATTCCAAAACCTCGGGTACTTGAGGGGAATAATTTCTTTAAGGACACACTATGTATTCAGTAGGTTCGGTTTATTCCTATACTGTTTTTAGAAGAGAATTGACGTTCTAGTTCTACTAACTTTTATGTTTCCGTATTTTCAGAAAGTTTACTGTTTTATTTATTTTACAGCAATACAGATTAATAACATATTTTAGGTTCAAGCCTAATTGTGAAGTCGCCTTTGGTAGGGATCACTTTAACCCCCAAAGCAGTGCTATCCGGTGCGAATTAAATTAACCGGGCCCCAAAATAAATAATAAATACCAAGTAAAAAAAGAAGAACAATAGAATTCGGCAAGCATATGTAGAATGAACTCAAAATATTCCCCAATTTTATTTGGTGAAAGCCTATTATGTTAAGATCATAAATGTAAAGCAATATGCCTTATACTTAGAGCCCGATTGAACATAAGAAATTTTCACTTTTTTCCAAAAGAAATTTTGAAAATAATGTTTGTTTATCAAATTCAACCCTTTTTTTTCCAATTTCACTTGAAAATGTATTTTTCACTAGTTTTTTATTTTACAAAATTTACTCTATACTTTTATAATTTATACAATGATCCCCAATAAATATTTTAACCTACAACTACTGCAGAATAACTTGTGAGTAAGTGGGAAGCCAAGAGGGAAGCCAAGCCAATTAATCCATCTTTTGTTTTTATTTAATCTTTTAAAATAGGCAGGTTTTATTGAATTCTTGATGTACCCCAATATTAAAGAAGAACTTGTTCATATTTATGTTGTTTTTGGCTTAAATTCCTTCTTCGTGTATTAGTTGAATTAGAAAATGTGATATTGATTTTGCATCTTCTATGTATTGCAATAAAGTAGAATATGATACAGTTGGGGTAGTTTTAATATATTTTATAAGTTATGGGTTATAAATCATGTTTCATGATTTTGAAAAAAAATATATCCAAATATGTTGCAAGTATTATAACTAAACACAAACTTCATCTTCAATTGAAATTCCAAATTCCAAAAAAAAAGTTTAGAATGCATGGCGAAACGCCTACTTAATACTGTAGGGAGAAAGGTAATGCTTTGTGACTGTCAAGTAATGGACAAGAAACGAATTTACTTACCGTGTTGACCCTTTTGGTACCGCATACTCTTGTTTGCGTAAAAACGAAATGGCATCAAGCATTGTCTGCTGCCTGGCGCTAGCTTTGGCAAAAACAACATACAGCTGCCCCAAAATTTTTACTTATGACTGTTAGAATTTATTGCTATTAAAATGATTCTGTGATAGGAGGAACAAATATTTTTGGTTGCTAAAACATCCTCTATAGATTAACAAACAAAGATGGAATATCTTTTCTTCAAGTTTGAGAAATATATTTACCAAAAAAAGAAAAAGAGTTAAGAAACATCTAAAATCTTCCCTCCTCTATGTTGAAGCTAGACGGTATTTCAATTTGGTTTCTTTTGGCAAAGATGCATTACTTCTAATTATAGGGCTCCTCGTTCCTAATTGCTTTCTTTCGGATTAATTTTTGTTAGTAAATTATATTTGTAAAATAATTCTGGAGATAATAAAATAATATTTAAACAGAAATGTAAACGCAATGAAAATCAATTCGAGCCCACTGAATTCACAGTGTTTTCTTAAGGAATTTAATCCTCTCCTAGTACCCAAAGTTATGGATTATTTCCTCTCAAGATATAACGAATTATACACTGGTGTAGTGGTACTTCAAATCCCAGTGTTTCAGCGAACACAAAGTTCGGTAGCAAATCACACTTACTGTTGTTTTCTTTGAGGTTAAAAATATGCACAAGAAAGGAGGAGAAAACAAAAATTCGTATGGAAAATCTGAGAAAATGGACTTGTATTTATAGTCAAAGTTGGGCCGAAATCTGAAGAGGTGCAACTCTTCAGGATGACTGTTTTTGCAAAACGGTCATAGCATAAATGCCATAATAAAGAGGAAAAATTGAAGAGGGTAGTGAATTTTCTGTTACAAAAACATAAAATTGAAAATTGGATAACTGAATTGGATTTAATATTAATATTATTTTGTTATTAAAACAAATATTTAATAACATTTCTGTTAATTTTTACTATTAACAAATAAATTTGATCCAAAAATTAATCAATCGATCATTTGACCAAATCCGAAGCTGAAGCCGAGCGACGACGACGGCGCGATGTTTGCCTTCTTCTCAACTCTTTATGAACTAGAAGAAGAGTAATTATTTATATACCCATCAAAAACCTTTTCCTCTTACTATATGGGACAATCAAGGAGGGAAATACAAATATTACTCAAATATTTCATTTTTCCCTCTATTTTCTCATTCACCCTATTTTAAACATTAATAGCCTAAAAAACCTCCAACAATTTTATTGTAGTCAAACTTTATCATGCTTTAAATTCTAGCAGTATGCATCAAAATTCTGATAAATATACTTCAAAATTTTGACAATGTGCTTTAAAGTCGACGACAATGATAAAATTATAAAAGACAAATTACAATAATTAAATTATGTGGAATTACTTAAAAATACGAATCATTGAAATGTTAAATTGGTTTCACTCACCATTAGACCTGGCAAGATAGTTAAAAATAATAGTTATCCATCCAATTCAACCATTAAAAATGGGTTGGATAACTGACTTTTTAAAATCGGGTCGAATATAGTTAATTACTCATATTATCCATTAGAAAAATGAGTAACCAATGAGTAAAATATGGATAATACAATTATTGAAAAATTATTTCAGTAATGTTCTTCTGTTGCAAGGGGTAACAACTTCATATTAGAGCTTGAGGCTAATATGAAGTCATGAATGGATAATATGGTTACTCATTTTATCTGTCGGTTAACCCGTTTATTACCCGTGTTAAATATAGGTTGGGTCAGATAATTTATCCATTTTTTCTATTACCCATTTCAACCCGAATCATATCCGACCCGACCCGCACGTTTGCCACTCCTAGTCACCACTTTAGCACCTTGCCCCTTTATAAATTTTACATAAGAAAATAAAAAGTTTCATCATGTAAAAGCGTGAACTACACATATTTGAACAAAAACTAACCAAAACATATTCAAACGAAACAAAAATTTCTATTATACAGAAGAAAAGAGAGGCTGACCAAGGGCATAATGGTTATTTCAAATATGTTAGTACATTGTTTATATATATATATGGCCATAAGATATTAAATTCTTTATGTGGACTCCACTTTCCATTCAACCTTCACTAACTTCATTAAATGCATTACTTGATTGCTATTATTATTTTTTCAATAAGTACTTTCAACTAGAAAAATTATTTTTTTGATAATTTTATAATTCAAATGTTCACCTGATTTAAAATATTAAGGTCACACATTTATATATGACAATTCTTTTATCTTCTTAAGAAATATTATTTTATTTATTTATTTATTAACTATTCTAGAAATGTTATTATATCATTATCAATTGATATCATTTTATACAAAGTTCTCATTAAATTACAATTTCAATTGGAATACTTTATAAAATTCGGAAAAAAAATATTTAAGAATAAAATATAGTTTTAAGTTTCCTTTTTCATTATATAATATTAAAAAATTATTCAAATTGTATAATAAGTATCCTCTCTCTAAAATATGAGTTGAGAATATATGAAGTAAAAATAAAGACAATTAATTTGTGGAATTTTTTTCCTTTAAAAATTATTATATATTAGGAAGTATGAGAAGTATCGTCATACATGATTATACTTCCCCCTCTATGATCGAAATTAGTTGAGTAGATACTCTATTCAATAAGAATTCAACATATATAAATTTCAAAATACATAAATATACAATTAATTATTTTTTAAAAATCTCAACAAGTACTATTATTGTGATGAAAATTGCATTATACCCTAAATAGTATATCAATCATATCAAATAAAACTAGAAAGAACTATAATATTTCAATTTAAGGTCAATTTAATTAGTATTTAGCGTGATCAAGTGATTACTTTATTTTTAATATTATGTCATACTGGACAAAATACAAATAAAATTCTTAATAATTAAAAATCACGATTATTATTTCAAATGACCAAAAATACCTTTTCATCAACTAGTTGAAAATAATATTAATATGTTTAATTATTCAAAATTTGATTAGTATAAAAAAAGTAATACATTAACACAATTGAAAAGACTAGAAGAATAAAATTATATATCATTCAATTTAAACAATCAGAAAAATACATGATGACTTATTTTTCAACTGACTTTTTAATTATTATTTTATACTAATTAGTTTAAGGCTTAGTGGTGCAAAAATATTTTATAATAAAAAAGTGTAGACCCTATATAGAAATAATTTAAATTCTACTTGAATTATTATTTAATTGTTGTATAATAAAGTATTAAATTTTGACAAGTGTTTCAAAGTGATTGGTATAGTAATAAGATTTCGAAAAAATTAAAAATGCACATAGTGCAAAAGATAAATAACAATACATATAATCGTGGTTTTATACGTTATTACATAAAAATCTATTTTCTTTATTCTTTTTCAAAAGACATAAAAAAATGTATAATTAGTAATAAAGCAAAAAATATTAAAAAAAAAGAAATAAGAAGAAGAAAAAAAAACAACAATTGGCCCCTGCATAGCACGCTTACACCGTCTAGTAAGAAAATAAACGACTTCTATAATGTACTTGTATTTTTTTCTTTTTTATTTCTTATTTCCCCGACCAAAGAATTATGGATCGGAGACAATCTTGCCCTTCGAGAATTTTCTCTAAATGTGGAAATCCTGATTACTTTGGCAGGAGACCAATCAGTAACAGTAAAAAGTTTGACTGACCCATTCCCATAAATACAACGCCATTGATATTGCTTTTATGCGGTGATCTTATTCGACTGGATACGAAGTTTAAGAAAAAATAATTTTTTTAAAAAGTATAATTATAAAATTTTTTTATTAATATTAAAATTATAAATTTAAACTAAATTATTTTCACATTTGAAAATAAGTAATTCTTTTCGGAATAAATAAAATAAATAGGTTCACTTAAATTCAAACGATTCAATTGCCCGAAAAGAATCTGACTGCTGCCCGTTGACTGTTCCTATTTCACCTTCTCAGTTGCCCGCTATTCCCCGCCGTCGCTTTTGCGGGCAGCTTCAGACTTCAATGCTCACACATCCCATCTCTCATTTTCTCCTTGGAACTCCATAAATATGCAGAACTGCAGACTCTCACAATTCCCAATTCTGCCACCACCACCGACCACCGTTCACCACCTCCGTCCACGGTGGCGTCCTCCTTTTCCCCCGAAGCAGAATAAAGTTCAGATTTTTATTATAAAGTGATAGTGAAGGGGTGAGAGAAGAATGGGTCAGGGACTCAGTTGTGGAGCAAGTGATGAACATGGACTATTCAGTGCTGTTCAATGTGGTGATTTAGAGACTGTAAAGGTTCTGATGGAGAGAAACCCGCGTCTTGTTCACCGTTCTACAATTTATGATCGCCAGTCTGCTTTACATATTGCTGCTGCCAATGGCCGGATTGAGGTGGGTTCTTGAAAAAGTTTTGTTTTAATCCTTTTTATGGGATATGTTTTTGTTGAAACTTTTATGTTCTTAATTGTACGATTAATGGGTTTGGATGTTCTTTCAGGTTATTTCTATGCTTATAGACCAGTCCGTCAATCCTGATCTATTGAATCGGTATAAGCAGGTATTAATTATTGCATTTTTCTTCCTTAATTATTTGTTTGATTGATTTCTAATTGATGGAAGAAAAAGACGAAAATTTGAGCTCTAGAATTGATCACTTCTTCTCTTCTCCTTCTTCCTTTTTCCTTTAAAAAAATGGGGTCTTCTGATTTCTGATTTCATTGAGCAGCTCTTAAGCATTTCTTGAATTTCTCCTGATTTTGCTGTTTATTGCGTTAGACTCCATTGATGCTGGCAGCCATGCACGGGAAGCTCTCTTGTGTGCAAAAGCTTATTGAAGCAGGGGCTAATGTATGCCATACTACCCTCTCTTTTTTTTTATCTGTTTACTCTTTAATTTTAGGACCCTTGTTATATTTTTTGCAAATTTATCTTGGCAAGAACAACCTCTTCTCTCTATTATATAAGTGAAGTATCTTTTGAAAATTCATGGGCCTAATTGTGAATATAATGATCAGATTTTGATGTTTGATTCGCTTAATGGAAGAACATGCTTACACTATGCTGCCTATTATGGTCACTCTGATTGTCTCAAAACAATTCTTTCTGCTGCTCGGACATCTCATGTTGCATCTTCCTGGTAAAAGCCTCTTTGAGAATTCACTTTTTTTTTTTTTTTTACGTTGTATATTCTATTGATTGTTCTAAGTTGCTGTATTGGAATTAAACTTTTAGGGGATATGCCCGGTTTGTGAACGTTAAAGATGGTAAGGGAGCAACACCGTTGCACTTAGCAGCCCGTCAAAGACGGCCTCAATGTGTTCATATTTTACTGGACAATGGTGCTTTGGTCTATGCTTCAACTGGTGGATACGGGTAATCATCCTGTCCAAGATTTCATTTTCCTTTTTATTCTTAGTGAATTGTGCTTTTTTAGCTTGGATTTTATACTTTTAGCTATGTTTTTTTTAAAAAAAAATCTGTGCAAACATAAAAACAGTTTCCCGGGTAGCTCACCACTTCACTTGGCTGCAAGAGCTGGTTCTCTTGATTGCATCCGCGAATTGTTAGCCTGGGGAGCAGATCGATTACACAGAGATGATTCGGGGTATCTTTCTTTTTCTCTGTTGATCTTTTCAATTTTTATTAAACAAAGTTTAGAGTCCTGAACCTTGATTAACGAGTAAATTTCCCTGTTGTTCAATTTATTCTGAGTTGATCTGGCTTAATAATAGTGAATCTGAATAGAATCTTTGGGTGACTCCACCATAGTTCATTTTGTTGGTTATCTAAATATGCCATGTAATGATTGTGGTACAGGAGAATACCATTCACAGTTGCTTTAAGATACAAACATGGTGCGTGCGCGGTTTTGCTGAATCCTTCATCCGCAGAGCCTCTTGTCTGGCCATCGTCATTGAAGTTCGTCAGTGAGCTCAATGAAGAGGCAAAATCTTTGCTAGAACGCGCCCTGATGGAGGCTAACAAGGAGAGGGAAAATAATATCCTAAAAGGAACAGCTTATTCTGCAATCAGTTCTGATGATGGGATGGATGATAATATCTCTGAGGTAATTACCTCTCATAAATCTATGAATTACTCAAGTGTGTTGAATTAATTTCAAAATGTCAAACTATTGTGTGCATGTCTTAAACGCGAAGGCATTTCTTATTTTTCTCTGTAGTATACTCTTTGGTTAGATGCTAAGCTAGTTTTAGCTTAGAGCTATCTGCTTATAGCTTCAAGTCTTTGGTACTCACTAGGAATTATGTGTCTAATTGCAGGTGAGTGACACAGAAGTTTGTTGTATATGCTTTGATCAATTATGCACGATTCAGGTGCAGGACTGCGGGCACCAGATGTGTGCACATTGCATACTGGCCTTGTGCTGTCATAGCAAGCCTAATACTACTACGACTAGTCCTACCGAACCTCTGTGTCCATTCTGCCGTAGTACAATCGTACAATTGCAAGTCATCAAGTTTGAAAAGGATGAAGACACAAGCCATGATATCTACTCCTCCAAGATTAGGAAGTCTAGGAGGTCAAGAAACTTCAGTGAGGGAAGTAGTAGTTTTAAGGGCTTATCTGCAGTGAGATCTTTTGGTAAAATGACTGGACGTGGCTCAGGTAGGATTGCTGCTGGAAACGAATATATCGACAAGCCAATAACCCTAGACTGATTGCAGACTTTGGCTATTAAGAACATCAACTGATTCTTCTGGCCAAATGGAAATATATAGATAGATCTTTCTCTCCATTTGATTGATAGGAAATAGGTGGAGTTAAAATGATCTGCACGTTTGGATTGGTCGGTATTATATTGTTTGTGTGAGTTAAAGAAAGCTCATAATATTGTTGTAAAATTCATTTACTTGTGCTTGATGAAGGATGGTGCTTAAGGTCTAGTCGTTCCTTGGAAGATATAAAATTCATTTTTTCTGTTTTGTCCTAGCTGATGACAATTCAACATTCTTCCCTCCTCGCCAACTTTGCTTAAATGATATTGCAATATGTAATCCTTGCGAAAGAATCAAACTCAAAGCAAGTGCTTAGGAAATTAGAACACACCTTACCCCATCTCTTTTATCTAAACCTAACGCAGTCTCTAGACTCTAGGTGTATAAAATAAACTATCCATTGTATAGACGTTACAGTGAATTAACTTGCCAAGGAAAAGGCGATCAGTTGTTAGGGATTAACTGATCATGTGTTAATAGCCGAATATTTATAGACACATATATATTGAATTAAGGCCATGATGGAACATACATACTGAACCATGATTTGCAAGAATTATGCAATGTGGAGTTGATAAGATTTGGTGAAACTGAGTGAAGTATAGGCTAAATGAAGATGTAAAAGGTTTCGGCAACAAAAAACAACTAATTCAGAAGCAAACTAGGATTTAAATTTGAGAGTTGTATTTCCAAAGTTAACTTTTTAGACTGGAATTTATTGTACTTTTGAAATTGTGAGTTTAAAATTTAAGTAATTTAATTTTATGTCAAAAATATTGAGTTTAGTTAAGTCTTCGGAGCGCGCATGCTTCTTTTTCCTCGTACATAACCGAGTGGGGTAGGTGCCTGCGTGGGGTCGAGTTTCCCAAGCAGTTAAGCTATTTGTTGTTTGGTGTTTGGACGAATTGACCGTTTCTTGAAGGTGAAAACAAAACACGGATTCAGTATAGGACAGTGGAGTGGACTTTTTCTTAGTTTCACATGCAAGTGTATGAGAATATGGTCCAATTGTGCCCATACTTCTTTTTCTCATTTTGTGTCAAAGGGATAAGTGCCAATATAAAGGTCTTATTTTCTAGTCTATTGCAAGAGCTGTTGACTTATTCCTTTTTGATTTACAGCTAGCAATTAAAAAGGAAAATGACATTATATATTCGCTCTCAAAACAATAGTTAAAAGATATATATTTATATAATTTTTATATATTTTTTCGGCGATTAAATATAAATAATTGAAAATTTTACATGGTATAACTATATCATACACAATATTTATCATAAGTAAATGCACTTTAAACTCATTATAATACATAGCTACATATTTAATAGACATTTGTTGCCTTACCTAGCGGGTTGGGTTATGTGCTATCACGACTAGTGGATTTTGGGTCGTGACAGATTGGTATCAGAGTTACAGGTTCATAGGTTCTACAAGCCATGAGAAAGTGTCTAGTAAAGTCTTGCAGATTGATATGATGACGTCCATATCTATCTTCGAGAGGCTACAGGACATTTAGGATATACTTCCCATCTTTCTTTCCTTATAGTGCGACATTGATTCAGCTTGAAGCGTAACTCTTTGAATTCCTTCCATCCATTCGTGTGCGCACATGAGCGCTTGGTATCAACTGTACGGCTTGTGATTTCCATGGTTGAGGTGCGAGATGTGATTTTGGCATATTGACGATGGGCCAGTCTGGAGGACTTGAGGCCGGGTTTTGTTTGTGGCTTGAGTACGGAGATTTCGATTGTGTGAGCACATGCTTTTTGGAATTATATGTCCGTTGGTGTCCTTATTGGTGGGATTTATGATTGGATGACTAGGTAGTGAGTTTGATTTAATTTCAAGATGTGTTCAGATTGTTCGAATGTGAGAAGAAGAGTTTACTTGAGATGTAGCAAGGACTATTGGGTGTTTGACTTCTGTCTTGATTTGGCGTATGGCCTCGAGTTATGGGTGTGTTGAAGGACCTCTCATGCGGTTTCGTTGTAGAGTGAAATAGATCTTCATGTTGTGTTATGAGTTCAGACTCGGGGAGAGTATGTGATTGCGCAATAGTTATGACTATGGAGAGTATAGAGAGATATCAGTTTGAGGCTAAGAAGGTGGAGTTATCTCCTACGGGTTGTCCTGAGGTTGTGTGATCCTTATGTTGTTTTGTAACGAGTTCTCCTTTACTAGTGAATCATAGGTGTTGCAATTTGAGTTGGGGTCACTTATGAGAGTTGGCTTGACTGCTACAAGGGTGAATGCAAGATTTGCAAATTATTTGAAGTATTATATGATTTGCGTTACAGGAGCTCATGAAGGATTTAGTTGAATCTCACTACGGTATTATGGCAGTAATAGAGTATGGGCATTGTGACTTATTGTGTGTTTTGATCCATGGATTTGAGACAAGTGGGGGAGTCTGCTATCGACGAGTTGATTGCACGATTAGGTGTTGTATTGGTTTTGGTTGGAGGTATACTGGTGAATCAGTTATGACTGCGGTGGGTTGAGATTGACGATGACTCAAGTAAGGGAATTTCTAGATACGGGTTGTATTACACTTTAAGGGTATATCTGAATCATGGGATTATTGAGTTGTTATTCACAAAAGATGTAGTGTGCATGGAGTAATTATTTACTCGGTTACTTAGAAGTGTGGATTACTTCTTAGGGTGTTGGTGTGAAAATGGGGCACAGGTCGTTCGGCCCGTTTGATCAGTTTAATTGAGATTTGAGCAGAGTAAATGACTCTCAAGAATGGTTCTAATGGATTCAAGATGTAAATATAGCGATTTGGAGTTTCTAAGATTTGTATATGGTTAGAGTGTCGAGACTTGTGGTATTTTTATAGCATTGGGGATTATGCATTTCAGTATCAAGACGGTGAAGGAAACAATTTTAGGTTCATTTACGGTCTCTTTGGAGTGGGTGTCTCAGTTGTGGTGCTTTGAGGCACTTAACAGGGAAGTCGGCGGCTTATGGGCCTTAGGGCGTTGTGGTTTTATAATAGGGTCTCTGTGTGGTGAATTTTGGTTAAGGATCGTGGAGTTCTAACAAGGAGAAGTATCAATTGAAAGGTAATTTGGAAAGGACTTGGAGAAATAGGTCAGCTTGGTAGTGGGGTTGGATCAGCACGGTGATGGGTATGATTGGTTCTTTGGGTACTTATGATGTGGTGAGTCCCTATAGGTGTTTCGTGGCAATAATCTTGGGTTTGGCGACTTGCGTGGCCTGGTTGAGTTAGAGAGGTTTGGTTCTGACAGCTTGATTATGTGTAAATGAGTCCCGAAGTATTCTCGATGATATCTTCCACGGTTCGGGTTGTATATTTCCTACCGGGGCATGGAACATGTTGGGTATTGTGATATCTCCGGGATAAAATCAAATGGAAGGTCTTTGGCTAATTGAGTATGTAGTTTCTAGTGACCCGGAGTGGCCAATGAAGTTCTCGTATTTCTCATATAGCATGATGGATGTTGTGTGTTGTGTGGGAATGAGATTTGCATGTGCTAGGTCACCGTTTAGTTTTGGAGGGAAGGTCATAAATTTGTAGGTAGCATGGACGGTCTCGGATGACTAAGTAAGTGATGGTACTATTTGGTGTGTCTTGAAAAGGGTATATATTTCAGAAGGGGCAATGTGTTTGATTTATGGATACTTCACTGACACTGCGGCACTCTCCTAGTTGAACGACTGCTGATATTCGTATTTTGCCATGTGGCAAGGAAGAATTTTTTGGAGTATTTCTTATATGATGATCGTGTATTAGAGATGTTTTAGACATTCTGGCGGCGGAGTTGGGATCAGATATGATGATACGTGTGCTCTAAGGATTTGGAGACTAGGAGTCCTCGGAGCAGATTGTTTCATAGTTGTGGACTGTGAGGTTGTGGCCGAAGCTAGCTAGGTGATAGTGTGTGTTATGATTCAGTTATTGTGGACTTTCAAAGGGTTATTTATCTATTTGTGGGTGACCAGAGTCGATTTGGAGGTCCATTGGTAGGCCCAATTAGGATGTGTATTCTACACCGAGTCGGATTGGTTGGCTCCGAACTGCTATTGTTGAGGGATGTTCCATTCAGTTGTTGTTGAGCTTATTCGTATTCTGAAATGATCTGTGAGTTACTCTTCTATGATACGAGGAGTTTTCATTTGTTGGTTATATGCACATATGGTGCGGTTCTATTGGGGTCTTATAGCGGAATTTGAGCGAGAAGAGTGTCGGGTATAGCTTGGTTGATGGCGTATTGATTATGCTCTTTCAGGTTTTGTGTGGAGTTGTGTGATTTCTTCTCCGTGGTTATGGTAATGCACTTTGGGTACTTGATATCGAATTTCGCATGGTTATTGATTTTGAGTTGAGTGGCTCAAGGTATATAATATGGATTAGCGTTTGGATGGGTCACGCATTGTAGTGGAGTTGTATTGAGGTATGATCCTTTGTGTGAGATTCTTGTTTTGGTTCCACGGTGTGTGATGGGTTCTTAGCTGTTGTGGTGGTGGTACCCGTTGAGTTTGCGGGATGATTCTCTTGATTGAGTCTTCCTCGTGATTGAATACATTTGGACTGTTGCTTATTGGTGCATGGGTTGCACGTTTTGTGGCTCTGCGTAGTATTGGTGTTGCGTGTCAGTAGGGTAGTTGTTCTAGGGTGCTATCGAATTTGATTGTGGCATATTGGAAGGATAATATCGGAAGTCAGCTTAGAAATCTGCTATGGTTCTTGTCGGGGGAGAGGGAGCTCCACAACCTGTTGATCTGGGGAATGGTTATGAGTTCTGCGTGTTTCTTTTACCATTGGCAGTAAATGAAGGGGTTAGAACGAGGCTTTGTTTGATAAGAGGTTTATTACCGGCATTGGGTTATTTTGAGCAGCTGCTGTAATTAGGCATTATTGGTATGAGTATTTGAGTTTTGAGGTATATCATGTGATAAAATCTTGGGTCATGGTGAAGACTTAATACAACTTATTCAGACTTGTACAGTGTGTTGATGTAAGATTCTAATATTATGGAAATTCCGGATGTTGGAAATTGGATTCTAAGGCCTATGGGCTAAGTTGAATTAGGAAATTTCAGTTATGTTGTGTTAGCAGACCTATATGTGATAGGGTGATGTGGGATCACTCCCGGGTATGTGCATGGTAAGGTTATGCGGCGGATTGATGGTTTTGATGAACAATTCTTGGCACGTTCTAGGACGAACATATGTTTAAGTGGGGAGGATGTAATGACCCGACCGGTCGTTTTGAGCATTTGCACTTCGCTCGGTAGTTTGAGGGTATGAGTAGCTCCGTATGATGTATTATGACTTATGCGAATCGTGGGTTTTGGATTATTCGGTATCGGTTTGGAAGAATGAGTTCATTGTTGAAGCTTTAAGTTGAAAGAGTTGACCAAGTTTGACTTTCAAGAATTTGACCCCGGAGCGGAGTTTTGATGGTTCTGTTAGGTCCGTATGGTGATTTTGGACTCGGGCGTATGTCTGGATTTGCATTTGGATGTTTCTAGAAGGTTTCGACACAAATTGGCAAAAATTAGAAATTTGAAGGCTTGAAAAGTTCATAATTTTGACCGGAAGTTGACTTTGAGGATATCAGATTTGGATTGTGGTTCCGAGAATTTGAATAGCTTCGACATGTCATTCTGGACTTGTGTGAAAATTTGGGTTTATTCCGGGACGATTTGATATGTTTCGGCACGTGTTTTGGAAATTTAAAAGTTCAAAATTCATAGATTTAAATTTGAGGTGTAATTCGTCGTTTTGATATTTTTATGTGTGTGTTTGAAGCCTCGGTTAGGTTCGTGTTACGTTATGTGACTTGTGGGTATGATTGGACGGGGTCCTAAGGTGCTCGAACATGTTTTGGATGGATTTCAGATCATTTTTCTTCAATGTTGCATTGCTGAAGGCTGCTGGTTCTGGTGTTTCCGCATATCCGGATGAAGGGACGCAGATGCGGACAGTTGACCGCAAAAGCGAAGGAAGTCCTGAGTGGAATGGATCGCAGAAGCGGTATTATGGGCGCATCTACGGCCCCGTAGAAGCGAAGATCTTGGGCACAAGAGCGAGATTTAGCGCAGAAGCGTGTTTGGTTGCGCATAAGCGGATGTTGATTCGAATGCCTGATTGTGAGGATATTTATGGGATCGAGCTGCATGCCGCAACATGCTTATTTATGGGCTCGGGCTGCACGCCACAACATGTTTCATTGATTTATGCCATGATTGGCTTGATATAGCGCTTGGGCTGAAGGAGCCCCTCCGGAGTCTGTACACACACCTAGTGAGCGCAGGTACCTACTGAGTGCGAGTGACGAGTGATTGGGAGGAGTGAGTGACTGTGAGGACTGAGCGAATTGATACTCTGAGAGCATGCATATGGTTTTATCACCGAGTTGCATCGCATTTGATATGCATACTTGACATGCAGGCATATAGATACATTTTTCTCATGTTATATAGTATCACATTATTCATGACTTTTTGCACATATTGATATGCGTGTATAGAGATGTGTTTTTATTGCACTCGTTATTTGGAAAGAAAATGAAACTTCTTACTTATTGTTGAAAAGATTTTGAGAAAAATCACAGTTTTCAAACTTACCTGTATTTTTGGCAATTTCGGCAAAAGAATTGAATTTTCACTAAGATATTTGAAAAGCATGCCTATTTTCTAGAACTGTGAACGAGTTGAACATTTTAATTTTGAAATACCCCTTTCAGTACTTGTATTATGCTGTTATGAACTGTTGTAGAATACCGGTATTGGACCCAACCTTGTGATAGCTCGTCACTTCTTTCAACTTAAGGTTATGTTTGTTACTTACTCAGTACATGGAGTCGGTTGTACTGATACTACACTTCTGCACATTGTTGATACCCAATTTTTCCCTCAAATTATTCTTAAACTTGCATATATACCTTCAAAATCAGGTTTCCATAACAATTGGTATTTTTCTATAATTTTACCATATTTTTATTAATTTATTTTAATTCACCCAGTGTTTTCATTTCTACTAATTAATTATAAATTTCATTACAAATGATTTCAAAAATATTTCTTGACTTAATATATTATTTTTAATCCTATTAGGATTTAATTATTTCATAAATTAGCCAATTTGGCATTATTTTGCTATTATTACAATAATTTTACAATTATAGCCTAATTGTACATTTATACCATTTTAAATCACTAATTAGCCATTTTATATTTTAATATTAGCTAATTAACTTAATTTCACCTATTTAGCCTTATTTTCATTTTATGTAATTGTTAGCTATTTTTATTAATTCTTTATTTATTTAATTGGGTATTTAATAATTAGCCCCTTCCTATTTAAATCTAGCCTAAATCAAATATGACCCCAACCCAATTCAGACCAGCCCAATACCCAATCCAGATAACCCAATAACCCAAGCCCAATCTCTAAGCCTACCCGACCCAATCCCCACTTTTGATCAGGATGTTGATTAATTTTAATCAACGGACCAAATCCTCTTTCCTAATTAAACCCCTAACGACTACCCCCCCCCCATTTCATTCACCCGCTCATTCATCTCTCTATCTCCCTCTCTCTATTTCTAGCTCTCTCTAGAACCTTCTCACCTTCCCCCCTTTCCGATGAACTCTGTCCATCTTCTCCGGCCACCTCTCTCGCCAGAAACCATGACCTCTCACCATCTCCTAGCATGTGTCTCACCCCACGTCGGCTTGACACTACCTTGAGGTCTTCAAGTGAACCTGGAGCGGTTCGACTTCCACCCATGGCCTTTCATGCCATTTTCCGGCCATCTCCGGCCGTTCGAATAAGATCTATTACTTTCCGGCTAAGACCGGTAATATTTTGAGATTTTTCTTTATCCTTTCTGGGTTCTCTTTGAAACACTAACTCTTAAAACTCCCTGATTCTTTTAGATCTGTCATAGATCTGTGTATATTATGAAGTTTTTATATGTTTCCTTCAAAAAAAACTTTACTGTTTCCAAGCGTTTCTTCATCTCAAAATTAGGTTTCATAACCCTTTTTTCAAAATGATTTTTCTTCTTCTTTTTAGTATCATTCTATGATTCCTACTATGTTTTAACAATTTATTTGAAGTTTTCCTTTCGTTTGACTTATTATGATGAAAACCCTAGGTTCTTAGATTCTGGGTCTCTTTTTTGACTGATATGTTCATTTAATTTGTATGAACTCTTGATTTCTCGTGAACGTCTTAAGGTTTCTATGAGTTTTGCCCTATTTTGCTCATTAGGGTTTTCGATTTTGGTTTCTTCTACTTATATTGTGTTCGTCCTGTTTAATCCCTCTAGTTATTACTACTTTGATTTCTTGCTACCATAATCATTAGGGTTTCTGATTCTCCCTATTATATCATGTTCATTTGTTAATTCCTTTAATTATTTACTGTGTGCTAGTATTGAATCCCTGATTCTATGTGACTTTTACTTGAGTCTCTGATGTTTACTTGCCTATTGTGTGTTTATTCCGTGTATCCATAGGGATTTGTGATAATCTCCCCCTAATCAGTACTACTCCTGTTTAAACCCCTAATTTCATGTAATCGATATCTCTTACTGTTCTCTTGTGATGATTTCCCTAACTGATTTTTCAACCTTTAAACTATTCCCTTGCCTTATTTTGGTCGACTATGCTGCCACATGGATTCTTATGTTATTTCCTTAGTTGAAATATTCTGAACCTAGTCTCAATTGCATGTCCCATGCTTGTATTGTGCTAAATTATTTCCTTATATGTTATATTCAGTCACATATGGTATCTTTCTTTATTTGTTGTCTGCATATTACCGTTTGAACTTAACCCCTTCAATTAAGGGATATCTATGCTGATTTTATATTGATTAATACACAGTCCCTTAATTATGGGTTAACTTTGATTCCTACCTTATTTGATACTTGTTTTAAAAATATATATACATTACCTCTCATTAGCACAAACACACGAACTAATCAGTTCAACTCTCTCTCTCACAACTAAAAACTCTCTGCTCTCTCTATTTTCTGTGTTAGTTACTACTATTCTAAGTTAGCCGGCTGCAAGCCAAGGCTAACTATTGTGCATCTCCTACTTCCTTTTTGTGTTACTGCTTTGTTCACTTCACTGACATGTTCTAATTCAGATT
>ML395581.1:14301-60121 GCA_005239525.1 Nicotiana knightiana | reverse complement strand
TATTTTGTTGTTCAACATGTAACTAGGATCCTGAACTCCATTCACATGATAAGTTATACTCTATTTGTCATAACCATCATGTCTTTATGTACTTGATACATGTTCTATGTGAATCTTCATGCCTATGTCTGGTACATTAGTTTGATTAGGGTAAATCCAACTGTCTTGAACTATTTGGTCATGTTATGTTAGTATAATCCTATACCCTACTATATCCCCCAATCCCTTGAATCCTTAGGAACTTCTGATTGTGTACTGCCTGCTACATGTTTGCCCTCACATGCTCTGTATTTGTCCCTCAAATCCCATTACCCCTGCTTGTGATTGTTGGACTATTCCTGGTCCTTTGTGTGATGTTGAACTTGTTGATGTTCCTGCCCTTTTAGTGGTTAAACTTCTTTGTTATAAAACTATTTCAATCAAGTTTCCCTCTTCAAAATGGTTTTCTTACTTACCCTTTTCAAAACTGTTTTCTTACTTAACCTTTTCAAAATTATGTCGAGCACTCTCACTCTACTCTTAGACCCCTTAAGTTCTGCCCCCTCTGTGTGAGAATTGCCTTGGGACCCTTGAGCTCCCTCTGAACTTTGGCACAGAAAGGCTGGCCATTCCACACTGCACTTACTCTATCTTGGCTATGAAATCTGGGTGTGAGCACTGCCCGGGATCCCTTGAGATCCTTAGGGAACTTTGACACACCTGGATCATGTGAAGGGTTGTGAACCAATGGCATTTGAGGATCTGGAAACTTGGGCCTACTATGGAAGGCTCCCTATAGTTAACTTCTTCTTTTCCTTTTAATTAAGTAATTCATATTCAGAGGTTTGTAATAATTTGTAAAAATGACTCTGGGGTCGGATAGTGAAAAGGGGTGGGTAATATACATGGTGTAGTGTAATCAAGGGTAGAAATCATGCTTCCTAGGTTTACTCTCTCTATGCACAATAGCATCCATGTTTAGGTACAACATGCCATGCATTAGATATCATGCTACTTAGGCTCATATATACTGTTTTCCTTTCAACATGTCATCATTCATCGCCCTTACTTAGAGATCCTACCTATAGGAAAAATAATTAAGTAAATTGCTATTATGTGATTCTGCTCATATAAACGTGTCCTGAAGCTTCATTTAGAAGTCCTGTCCTAGAATAATGTGTTAACAGATATGCAATCATGCTATATACGTAGAGATCCTGTTCTAGGTAAATAACGATTAAAATCTGTCACCTGTGCTATTCCTGAAGTTGTGCATAATGTTGTGATCTTGCATTCATTTAGAAAAATCATGTTTAAGTTATCATGCTGCATTAGAAATCATGCCTTAGGGTCATACTTACTCAAATCGCACCTAGTTTAAATATACATGTCTGAAACAATCCCATGTTCTAATAAGCTGGAAATCAGTCCTTTGTACACACTTAGAATCACATGCTATTAGGATTGGTAATCTGAAATCCTTTTAACAAAGTTGTATAACTGCTGCATGTTATTTTACATGCCTAGGTAAGTCTTAGGTAATCGGCCATCAAGGAATAAAACCAGAACTGTCCTTTGTGATTAGTGTTCAACTGTCAGCATGTTTAAAAGCCATTAGGCGAAACTGATTAAGGCTTCCTCTTTGAGTTATGCAATAAATCTGTCTTTGTGTTATCACTTAGATACCATGGTTAGGATCTGAACCTAAATCTGGACCTTAACTGTGTATGAGTCATGTTGGTTATGTGTACTATGTGTGGAGGTATACTTGAGCCTTTTATTTGCTTTCCATGCTTTCCCTTTATCTGCAGTCCTACTTGTTTATTATATGTCGCCTTAGCATTTTCACCTTTAAAACCTGAGTGTCCGCCTAGCACATCCTTTATAGTATAGAAGTCCTAAAATCCTCCAGGACTGATAGGAAGGGACGGGTAATAACATGCAATAGAGTTCGTTGACCAACACTCATTTTTAATAACCTTACGGAGTGGGAAGGGTAGATATGGATATGATGACCGGTACGCTAATACCACGTGTAGCCCCTCTTCGAGGAGTGATTACCAGGTATCGTACTGATGTGATCCATATGACAAACAACCTAGGACTCCCCCATATCCTTTATATGCATGTTTAGATCATAACTCTTTCAAAAAACCCTTGCTCAAATATTAAGTATTTTCAAAACTTTTTTGTAACACATGTGTGCTTAGACTATGAGTCTTTCAAAACTCTTTACTTGTTTAAACATTAATTACCTATATGCTATTTGCTTAAATTTACAAAAGTTGTTTGGCTGCGAACCACACTTGTGGATCCTGAGAGGTGCCTAACACCTTCCCCTTAGGATAATTTCAAGCTCTTACCCTATCTCTGGTTAACAACGTAGTTGTAAATGAACCCCTTTGGTGTCCTAACGCACCTTTAAAAATCGTTAGGTGGCGACTCTCAAAAAAATAAACCCCTTTTCCCAAAAGGAAAGAGTTAACCGAATGTCATAAACTCGATCTCCGCGAGGAAAGAGGGGGCGCGACACACATTGCGTGCAAATATTGGCTGCTGTTGTTGATGTGTTCGATGGTTGCTGGATTTGAAGATGTACCCGCGTCCCTGTTGCATCTGCCTCTGTTGTTCGGGGTAGCCTTAGATTATAAAGTTCTTTTTATGTACTTTTCAAACAAACTATGTATTTATTTCACTTTCGCTTTGTAAACTCTATTCTTAGACGCTCATGATTTGTACTAGCAGTCCTCGGAAAATGTATGAGATTTAGATAATTACTTTTGTTTAGTTGCCTTGTTAATATTATTGGAATTGGATAGATATCTGTTGGCTTACCTAGAGGGTTGGTTTGGTGCTATCACGACTAGTGGATTTTGGGTCGTGACAATAATCTGAAGAAAGGCAATATTTTTTTCTTTGTACTAGTTGAGGGTACATCAGGGGTTGTGGTCTTTTTTGTTGAAGTGCAAGGAACACCTAATGCTTAACTCGTCATATGTGTTTTTAGTTATATGTAGTGACTTCAAATGGATCAAAGTAGTATTGTAAGAACATGTTTCTGGATTAATATGATTTGTTCCTTATAATATTGTCTGTATTTTTTTCAATGATTATTGTTATATTTATTTATTTTAAGAAGACTACTCGACTAAAAAAAACCCTATTTAAAATGGAAATCATTTGATATATTTGATGCAAAAAATGACTAATCTGGAACTATATTTAATAGTATTAAGCCAAGTCCCCCTCTTTTTTTCAATCCTTTTACAACCAAGAACAAGACTCGGAAGCTTATATTTAAAAAAAAATCTGAAAATTGACATCAATTTGTTCATAGAGAAGTGGAAAAATCAATATGAAAAATCAAAAATTGTATTTACCAGTACAAAATTTTGGAGACCGATCAGTTATTAATTAGAATTCAACCACCAAAATCTAAACCTAAACCTAAACGAACCTAAACCAAAAGAGAACCAAAACCTAAACAAGGCTCAAATAAGTATAATTTACATGGTTTACTCAAGTCTGATAAATTTAAGGTTAAGACTATAAGATAAAGCCGTTCCGTCCGGCTGGGGGTAGATCATTGTGGGAGGTAAAGGAAACCCTCCCGATCATTGGGGAATACTTGAATTCAGAGAGCACAAAAACTCAACACCTTTTTCATTTATTAAGTTTGTCTTTTCTGGACAGCATAGAAGGAGCATACCGTATTGCTTTGAGGGTCGAAGGACCTACTGCTTGAGCCAAAAATAAGAAAGCGAATGAAAGAAGAGCTTTTAATTTAAGAGCAAGTCGGTCTAGCTTATTACTCTTTCACCTTTCAAAGAATATGGAGGGCACTGCCACTATATGGCAGAAATTTTTAAAAAAACATTATCCAAAATCTGTATAGGCGGATGGATAAAGACAAGCTTCGATAATTAATCGTAATCATGGAGGAGAGTAATGGTTGCATTGAGGAGTGTAATGGTGCATGAAGGAGTGAAATTAACTACTGAGAAGTGTAATAGTTGTATGGAGGAGTGGAAGAGGCTACTGAGAAGTATAATAGATGCATGGAGGAGTGGAAATGACCGTTGGGAAGTGTAATGTCCGCATGAAAGAGTGGAGGCGGCTACTTAAAACTATTTTTACCTATTTGAATCCCTTTTTTTTTTACTTAAATGATCGTTTGATGCCAGTTAACAAAACAGTCCAACTGTCTTCAAAAATGAACTGTTCATTTGATGCCTAATGCAATAAAGAAGCTAAAAGTAGCATTTATAAAGATTAATTAAGTTCTCTAAAGGTGGTCAATTTTTTACCAAATTAAGATAGCACATTGAACTTATAACACGAACCTTGGACAGTAGAAAAATGTATTGTCAAGAAATATGTAAAAAAAACTTGAAGATAGTTGAGAATAGAAGAAGTACTTATGAAGAAAAATTTTCAATTAAGATCCAACAATATAGACAAATTTTCAGTTCATAAGGGAAAAAATAGTTTCATTAATAATCAAACTGAACAATTTTATGATATCTTCATCCATACAAACATTCCAGCTAACAACACAGATGAAATAACACTTGCTCCGGTAACCTTCAACCCCTACACCATTTTCATTTACAGATGAACTTGAAGATGATTCTTCAATATCAACATTTTCTTTTTGGGGTTTATTGAATACTGTTATGGCTTCATCATAAGATTTATAAGACTGGAAGATGCTTCCTTTGAAACCTATAATTATAGTAGCACACTCACACCAAGAGTTGTATAATCGGGACCTTTTACCACAAAATACTACATACACATTCGATGCAGATATATTATTAGCTTGACAACTTTTTCTGAACTCATTGAACGCTGCTATGGCTTCATCATACGATTTGAAAGCCTTGAAGATGCTACCCTTGACATAAGTAACCATATGAGCACATTGATGCCAAGAGTTGTATAATCCATACCTCTTACCACGAAATACAACATAGACTTTCGAAGCATTATTCCTCTTCTTGTCCCCCGTTCCTTAATCTAACCCTTAACTCTAAAAGAAAGATAAGGGATGAAGAAGGAGAAAATACAGATAGGAACATGGGGGCTGGAAAAGCTTCTTAGGTGAAGCATTATATATTTAAGAGTTTACGGTTAGAAAGTACCAATGTAAGATGAGTATAGTAGTTTAAATGTATACGTATTTTCTCTAGTATACTATGTGTATGTTTTAATGTATTTCGTTTGGTATAGTATGTGTATATGTGCATTTAGTGCTTTATGAAAAATGATGTAGCCATGCATGTGTATATATGAAAGAAGCCTTGAAAAGGTAATACAATTAAAATAATGAAAGAGATTGTTTGAAAAAATTGAATTAAAATAAAAATCTGCTAAAGGGTAGAGATGGAAAACGAAAATGCACATTTATCTATTATTATATTTTAATTGACCTTGTTATATAAATATTTTTTATATTATTAGTATAAAGAACTTGAACTCTTTTTATCTCGAGATTTTTACACAATATAGCCGTCTCCCAAGATAATAACCAATAAATAAATATTTTGGTGATATATAATATATATGTTTTATATAGTTAACCTATATTTTTGTATATTGAGCTAGTGACTGCGGGTTGACCGACTAAATGTGTTAAAAGCCAATGTTCAGTCCTCCAGTGCATTATTTCGCTTCTTGCCATTGGGGTTCTACTTATGCAGTCCAAACTTTCATTATTGGGCTACAGCGCATATGGCCCTGGCTTAACTGTAATACTAGTAGCCGCTTTGATGAGGAATTTTCATAAAGCACTATAATTTAGAGTCTAATTATCATATGCAATTATAGTTTGTCTAATTATCATTCGTAGCTAGTATTCAATTATTATCAGTATGTATCACTTGTATTCCAACGTGCAACGAATACAACATGTGTTAACTGTATTTGCTCGCAACCTGTATCAACTGTATTCATTTGCGCAACGAAGATAACCAGGGCGGAATACAAGTTGTGTATCGACTGTTTTTGTCGCGAGTCGAACTCAAGACCTCAAGACCCCCGCTTACTAAGCGGGTGCTCTAACCAAGTGAGCTAGGAGAGCTTGTTGCTCTTTTATTTTTGTTAAAACAATTGATCTTTTATTTCAGTACTACAGATAACTTTGTTATAAAATTTAAATATAGATACAAATAACAATTTTCTGAAAGAATAGCTAAGAAGGAAAAACGTAGTGTATATGTTCACTATCGCATAATTTTTCCTATTTTAAACCTCCCTGTTTTGATTGTGATGTCGAGACGAAATAACAAGAATTAAAGTAGATTAAAAACGTGAAACCATAAAAACGTTAAATTTTTTTTGGATGAATTAACCTAAATAGCCTGCACCTAACCTAACCACAACTAATAATAGCCCTTCCCTCTCTCTCACTTTCTCTCTTTCTCTTTCTATATATAAAATCGTGTATAATTTATGTAAATTTGTTTAAAAAAAAAAAAGAATTCAACCGACTAGTTGCGTAAAGATCCATTTGTTTTATGTGAAAGCAGAAAACTTGCTTTATCATAATAATCTATGTCATGTATACTTGGAAATTTTACCTGGAATAGCTAAATTATACTCTATATTTATCATAAATGAATATACTTTAAACTAATTATAATGCATAGCTACATATTGAATTTTATAGTAAATACCCTCTTTAAGGGATTTCTACCCTAAAGTAATTTCTTCCTCTTCCTCCTTTCATCTTTGTACTGTCACCTAGCCGCCTCCCCCATCTCCCTTAAATTCTCTCTCTCTCGTGTTACAATCTCGCCGAAGAACCACCGCCGGCCCTGCCGGAACACTATCGTCTAACCTCCCTTTTATTTATTTTTCTCTCCTTTGTATTCTCTTATTTCACCCGCTATAAAAATTCCTCAATTTAGTACCTCAAATACCTCAATTCAGACTTGCCTCGTAATTACCCCATCGCCGCCGTCATTACTGGCTGGAATCCATGGCCAACCGACCGAATTTTTCAGATCCGAGTGCATTTTCTCAAATCTGAGTGTATTTCTCAGATTTGAGTATATTTTATTCCTTGTGGCCAAATTAAATACAACGAAATACACATTATGGCCAGACTTTTATTCGTCTAACTGAATTTTGGTAGATACAATATAATAATGTATTCTCAAATCTGGCCGGATTTTTATTTCTCTCATTTTTTTTAGTTTTAATACAATGTATACAATATTTTGCTAGGTCGAAAAACATCTGTCTCCGGTAAAATTTCTTCTCTTCTTTGCTATTGAGTCACATACAATGTTACAAATACATTATATTCTGTAATACACTCAAACTAGAGTGTATTTTGTATTTTTCAATGCAAATGCTGTTATTCTTTTTTGTATTTATGTATTTCCTTGTGGTTTTTGAATTTTTTTTGTTTGAATACAGCCAAATTAAATTCAGTAAATTGATTACAATATAAAAACAACTATGAATGAATACATTAATTTGAATACAACCGAATATCATTGTTTTAGTGATTTTTGTTGTTTGAATACAGTCGAATTGGATATAGTAAAATTGAATACAACATAAAATAATTAAGAATGAATATAGCCGTATTGAATACAATGTATACAACGGAATTGAATAGAGCAGTATACACCCAATTTCTTGATTTTTTGTTGTTTGAATACAAATGAATTCAATACAGTGAAATTAAATACAATGTAAAATATATAAGAACGAATACATCCGAATTGAATACAATATATACAACCAAATTGAATACACGACATCCATCCCATGAAAAGCAATTAGTAGCTACGAAATATAATCAACAAAATTATAGCTACGCCCAATAATAAGCCTCCAAATCTGAAAGTACCCTATATACTTTCTCAGTGGTAAGAGCAATGTTGTCAGGAAACTAATATTTCAATCCATGTTGAAACACTAATTAGGAAGTTTTATGGTCATCTTTAATAACATCTATGATAACGGGATGCAGATTTAACTAACTTGGCATAATTTATAGCAGACTTAAAATTGCTTGAAGAGATTGAAAGATAAACAAAAACTTATGTGACCTGCAATTAGGGCACAATCCTGTCGAGTTTAATGGAGACTTGCCATTTGGGTGTTCTTTCGGCCAGTCTAGAGGTTACATATTATTGTTTATACCTTATTTTAGCATTGACTATCAATCAAGTGCATATGTAATCAGTCACACGATCCATTACTTTTAATAATACGATCGGCCGGCGCACCTCGTGGATTATTAGTATTTATCATATATACTATTAAGATGTTTAATAAGAAATATTCAGTGTTGTAACTGTAGAACAGAATGTCGTTCGCCTTTACTTTGACTTTCTGAGAAGGACTTAAGTAGCTAAGTTTCCAAAGGTGAACACCCCCCTGTCCTTTATAGTATAGTCGTAAAGGGCTTCTCAGAAAAGTCAGGAAGAAGGCATTCGAAAGGCCGACCACTATCTCATAGGCATTCTGGTGGTAAAACCGACGACTACACGGCTCTATACCAAGTCATGAGCGATAGCGAAGCCAAGCCGCCGTCTATAGGCGAAGGGACGAAAGCCCGACGAAGGCCTATGCTACAGTAAGAAAAAAAGTACGTTGAGGTTACGAAGTCACTTAGCCGTATACTATACAAAGGGAANTTGCTTCCAAAAAAGAAGCAAAATAAAAAAAACACTTGTAAATCGACAAGTATAACCAACACTATCACCACAAACACGGAGCCGAGAAAGAGCAAAAAGGATATTCACGATATTAGGAAAGATTTATGTTCATTCGCTCTGCTCGCAGAGCGGTATACCGAAAAAAAGAAGCGAAAATATATATATATATATATATATATATATATGTATATTTCAATTACAAGATTTAAAAACTTAATATAGCTAATAGTGTTGTAATTTAAAGTCACAAAGCGTAAGGGCATCTCCAACCTTTGTCCCCATTTTGGTCCCCAAATATGGGGATTTCCCATTTTGGGGATAACATATTCCAACCATTCCCCAATTTTTCCCCCAAAAAAGAATATTCTTTTTTATATTCTTCTCTGTCTTCTATATTATATTATTATCTTTCATTTCAATTTTATTTTTTAATTTCCATTAAACAAATTTCATCTTTTATTTTCATTAATTTGTAATTTTCATTAAAACAATTCCATAAAATCTTAAATAATATAATTTGTAAGCAATTATTATAGATTAGCTAATAATTCAAATAAAAAATAAAATCGTTATGATACAAGATTAATTAAATACATATTACATAACGATAAAATTCATTCGAAATACTACATAAATGTTCAACTTCAACCTCTAGTATTCTCCCATAAATGATCTACTAATGCATTACGAAGTGCGAAATGAACATTTTTATCCTTAATTCTTCTATGTCGAGCTAAAAATTCTTGAAATCGTTGATTTTCATCTACTACCATTTCTACTGTTGGAGGTGGACCTTCCAAATCATCTTGAATTGGTGCATTAAGATCACGCTCATTCTCGATTATCATGTTGTGTAGTATAATACATGTACTCATTATATCATGTAGCACTTCTTTTTGCCAAAAACGTGAGGGTCCTGCAACAATTGCAAAACGTTGTTGCAAAACTCCGAATGCACATTCAACATCTTTTCGACATTGTTT
This sequence comes from Nicotiana knightiana, assembly GCA_005239525.1. Lineage (NCBI taxonomy): Eukaryota > Viridiplantae > Streptophyta > Magnoliopsida > Solanales > Solanaceae > Nicotiana > Nicotiana knightiana. The sequence goes on along the minus strand of ML395581.1, from coordinate 50,481 downwards.
CATCGCAAAATATTCTTCTTTGCCGAACGTGGCTCACAAATAGTTTGCACAAGGGTTGACCATTTTGGATATATATCATCAGCTAAATAATAACTCATATTATATTCTTGTCCTTGAATAACATAATGGGCGGGAGAAGCAGTACCTGCAACAAGATCGAAAAATAAATGTGATGACTCTAAAGCATTAATGTCATTATTGGTGTCGGACATACCAAAATAAGCATGCCATATCCAAAGGTCATAATCAACCACAACTTCAAAAATAATTGTTGGGGATTCACTACGACCTGCATATTGTCCAACCTATGCTGTTGGACAATTTTTTTCATTTCCAATGCATGCAGTCTAGACTGCCTAGCATTCCTGGAAAGCCATGCTGCACCGATGTGCAGAAGCCTTGCAATATCGTTAAGTGTTGGTGATCTCAAATACTGCTCGCCTAAAACCTCTACGACAGCTCGGCAAAATCTCTTCAAGCTCTCAATTGCAGTTGACTCTCCAATTTTCACATATTCATCAGTGGCATCCACTGGCAAACCGTATGCCAACATCTAAACACGGCTATAATTTTTTGTAGAGTAAATAATTCAAATCTACCCATAACATCAGCGCATTGTACAAAGTACATATTATGACCTTTAACTTCATCAACTATTCGGAGGAACAAATTACGGGACATCTGATATCTACGACGAAAATGGCGATCATTAAAGCGGAGATTATCTAAAAAATAACCGAGAAATAAATTATTATCAGCACCTTCACGATCTCGATTGATTACCAAATGACCTGGAACAGAGCCAACTCTGATAGGATCATTATTTCGATTTTCTTGCAAACACTGCAACACATTATTATTCATTTGAATTGCTTGCTTGAACATTTGTATATCAGTTTCATTATCAAGAATTAAAAGTGATGATAAGGATGATGAGGATGATGAAGAGTAATTTGAATCATTATTTTTATTAGATGAACCTCCTGTATAGAAATTCATTTTTAGAAGGCGAAAACAATAATATTTAATTTATATAGAAATGAATTTGATGGAAGAATTGATTTTCCTAAATTGTGTTCATTTTTATAAAGTGAAACTTTATTCCGAAGATAAAATAGGATAAAAATAAAATCCATCAGACGGTTGGGATTAGAACGAAATTCACTCGACGGCTGAGATCAAAATAAAATCTATCATCTTGAACAATGTGTAGAGATATTTTATTCTGAAGATAAAATAGGATAATGATAAAATTCATCGGACGGTTGAGACTAGAATGAAATCCACTCGACGGTTGAGATCAAAATAAAATCTATCATCTTGAATAATGTGTAGAGATATTTTATTCTGAAGATAAAATATGATAATGATAAAGTCCATCGGACGGTTGAGATTAGAACAAAATCCACTCTACGGATGAGATCAAAATTAAATCTATTATTTTGAATAATGTGGAGAGATATTTTATTCTGAAGATAAAATAGGATAAGGATAAAATTCATCAGACGGTTGAGATTAGAACGGAATCGACTCGACGGCTGAGATCAAAATAAAATCTATCATCTTCTCATCTACTAAATTATTGTGTCTACTGAAATCTCTATATATTGAGGTGCCAACATAACCTTCTATAACCACAATTGACTTTTATTTTTCTTTAAACCGATAATTCACTTTTCCTCTAATCAGTTGAAAAAAATGTCTATTCGTTCTGCAGGATACTTTGTAAACAAAGATATTCTATTATGTAGAATGCATTTAGATATTTTTCAAGATCCAATAACGAGCTTCAATCAATCCAGAGATCAATTTTGGGGTCGAGTCGTAGACGCATACAACAATACAAAGGAAGTTTTTTGGGAGAGTCTCACTAAGAGATCGTTGCAACACCGAATGCAAATGATTGAGAAGGCAGTAAGAAAATTAAACGGATGTGTACGTCAAGTAGAAAATTTGTGTCCTAGTGGTGCTTTTGAGTAGGATATTGTGAGTATTTATTTTGTAGTTACTTATATTTTATTGGTATATATATTTACTTACTGTTTTTTTAATTTTTTTTTAATATTGCAGCTTACACAAGCAAAAACTTTACTTATGCAAGATCCAAACTTCAAAAAGGGTTTTTAATTTGATCATGTGTGGGCTATAATGAAGGATTTTGAGAAGTTTATGATGGCGATTTTGGAAGGAAAAAACTAAGAAAGCAAGGCTATGCTAATATATCATCGGAGTCTGAGAATCCTACCCTTGATTCACCCTATCTATCATCTCCTAACTTATTATCATTTTCATTAAATTTAAATGAGGATGTTGCAGGTGATTCCACATCATCACAACGACCTAGTGGGGTGAAGAAAGATAAAATGAATAGAAAAATTGACGAAGATTATATGAAGACAATCCAATCAGAAAATAATCGGATGGTTGAGCGATGAACAATCCAACCGAGGCAAAAAAAGAAGTTTTGACTGTTCAAAAAGAAAACTAAGAGTAAAATAAATGAAAGAAGAAAATAAAGTTTTAATTATGGATGTGAATTCTATTGTTGATCCGACTCGTCGTGAATAGGCCATCTCCAACCCTCCCCCTTTTCTACATAGATTTTATTTTGATCTCAACCGTCGAGTGGATTTCGTTCTAATCCCCACCGTCTGATGGATTTTATTCTTATCTTATTTTATCTTCGGAATAAAGTTTCATTCTATAAAAATGAACACCATTTAGGAAAATCATATTCTTCAATCAAATTCATTTCTAAATAAATTATATATTATTATTTCGTCTTCTGAAAATAAATTTCTATATGGGAGGTTCATCTAATAAAATGATGATTCATTTGGTAATCAATCGAGATCGCGAAGGTGCTGATAATAATTTATTTCTTGATTATTTTTCAGATATCCCCGCTTTAATGATCGCCAGTTTCGTCGTAGATATCGGATGTCCCGTAATTTATTCCTCCGAATAGTTGATGAAGTTAAAGGTCATGATATGTACTTTTTACAACGCGCCGATGCTATGGTAGATTTGGATTATCTACTCTACAAAATATTATAGCCGTATTTAGAATGCTGACATACGGTTTGCCAGCGGATTCCACTGATGAATATGTGAAAATTGGAAAGTCGACTGCAATTGAGAGCCTGAAGAGATTTTGCCGAGCTGTCGTAGAGGTTTTTGGCGAGCAGTATTTGAGATCACCAACACGTAACGATGTTGCAAGGATTCTGCACCGGTGAACTACGTGGCTTTGCAGGAATGCTAGGCAGTCTAGACTGCATGCATTGGAAATGAAAAAAATTGTCCAACAACATTGTCTGGACAATATGCAGGTCGTAATGCAGGTCGTAGTGGATCCCCAACAATTATTCTTGAAATTGTGGCTGATTATGAGCTTTGGATATGGTATGCATATTTTGGTATGCCTGACACCAATAATGACATTAATGTTTAGAGTCATCACATTTATTTTCCGATCTTGCTGTAGGCATTGCTCCTCCTGCCCATTATTTTATTTGAATTATTAGTTAATCTATAATAATTATTTACAAATTATATTATTTAAAATTTTATGGAATTGTTTTAATGAAAATTACAAATTAATGAAAATAAAAGATAGAATTTGTTTAATGAAAATTAAAAACTAAAATTGAAATGAAAGATAATAATATAATATAGAAGAGAGAAGAATATAAAAATAAATATTCTCTTTTGAGGAAAAATATAGAGAATAATTGGAGTAAATTATCCCCAAAATGAAAAAATTCCTATTTTTGGGGATCAAAATTAGGGTAAAGGTCGGGGATGTCCTGCCAGAGGACAAGTAATTATAATCTGTTTAGCTCTGTCAAATAAGTTACAGAGTAATACAATAAATGGTGGCCGAACTCTGCACTTAAAAGTAGTACTAATAAGTTTCCCCCATGCGACAAAAGGTAAAAAGTCATGATGATCAGTCCATGGTAAGTAAGGCCAACCAATAGCAACAATCAATATATATATATATATACAAATATGTGTAGGCAACACATAGTTGGAGTTCGAGACGCCATTATTTACTGTGTATTTCTGGCGAAGAATATATATACTACCCCCTTCATGGGTTTTCTTGAGTACTCCTCTTTATATTGTTTAAGCAGCATGTTTGCGTCTTGGTGAAGTCAATTATATTGCTGTCGATCTGTGTTTCTCCATCTTCATCCGACATGACAACTCAATTGCCAATCATATGTTTCTTTCTCCTTTTTATTCCTTTTTTTTTTGTTTGAATTACCAGGAATAAGCTAGGATAATCTGGTTAGGTTGCTTAGATTAGCCATTCATATTAACAGAAATAATGTACAAGAAATATTTAAGTTCAATACTGTAAATACACAATCTGCGAATTATTTATAAAAGTTCCTCCAGTATTTCGTAGTAAACAAATGGTAATTAATAAAATGATAAATGAACTGCTATATATATAATTCATGTGAAAAAGTTATGACAAGGCTGAATTATCATTAGCTGAATTAAATGAGATACACTTGAGTGACAACACAGATTGTTGTCAAACATTGCGTAGATATGGAATCAAATTAATAAACTAGCTAGTTCGTGGTCTTCTCGATTAAACTTGTTTTCTTGATCTTTTTACCAAGGTCTGCGAGTAGAGCTGGAGGAAAGATTGATTCCACTTCATTATAAACATCAACAAACATTTTTCTCTTTCTCTTTGTGAGTAGTACTGCAACTGACTTGGGCTTCCTCGGAGCTGCCGGACACATCATCAATGGAATACTATGTTCCTTTGATGTTGGGGTTCTCAATCCATCTTCTTCCTCTTCAACTCTATTATTTATTACTTCTACGTTCGGCAATTTGACAGTTAATGGAGAAAGCAAAAACTCTTCAAATATTTCCTCCTCTTTCTGTAATACTACTACTGCTGCTTTCTTGTCTTCTTGTTGACCATGTAATTCTTCTTGTCTGTGTTCTTCATGATTATGAGTTAGTACTACTCTTGTGTCTTCTAAGGCTGCAGTATTTTTGCGCCCATTTCGAAAATCAACAGTGGTTCTTGATTCAACCATGACTGGACATGAGTTAAATTTTGAGATCACATGAAAGTGAAATGCATTAGGGGACTAAACATACATGTATATATAACGCCTGGAGAAAGAAAAGAGAAGAGAAACAAACAAACAACAAAAACCAGGCAATCTAGAAAGATATGCCGGCGCGATTACTAAGAGAAAAAAGAATTAAAGACAGACAAGGAAAACTGGGAGAAAAAGCAAGAGAGTTATATATATATATATATATATATCTATTTAATTTGTGTAGTACAACTTGTGCTAACGTAGTCATTATTTTTAATAAGTTATCAATTAATGCTTATTAGAAAGATATGTTAGGTATAAGTGATCTGATTGTATTACACAATTGATGCTGCTACATAGAGTATAAACTCATAACGATAAACTCAAGTCAAAGCAATATTTTGTTCGTTTATTATACTTAACTTATATATGGGCGGTGTGATAAATTTTTACAGTATTTTAATATGTTGCATCATGTAACTTCTTTTATTATTTATCCTACTTTTATTTTAAAATTATATATAATTATCTTTAAATGATTTGATAATATAAAAATATCTTTTTCATTTCTGTCCGGCATATAAAAGTTAAACTTAAGCTATTTGTTTAATCGACTTGGTTTGAAATTAAGTGCACGTTTGGACATAAATTTTTTCAAATTTTTTTTACTTTTTCTCGAAATCAACGTTTGTTCATAAAATTTTTAATTTTCACTTGAAGATGCACTTTGAAAATTTTCGAAAATTTAAAAATTTGCAAAAAACTATTTTTCAAAATTTTTTCTCAAATCACTCACAAAAACTTCAAAAACAACCCAAACTAAAATTATGTCCAAAACAACTCTAACTGCCCGTTTGGACGTAAAATTTGATGGAAGATTTTTCCAAAATTTTTTTACTTTTTTTCGAAATCAACATTTGGTCATACAATTTTTAATTTTTACTTGAAAATGCATTTTTGAAAATTTTTGAAAATGTAAAAAACTACAAAAAAATTATTTTTCAAAATTTTCACTTAAATCGCTCACAAAACTTCAAAAATAACCCAAACTGAAATTTATGTCCAAACATAACTCTAAATTTCAAATACCATTTTTACTTGAAAAATTCTTTCATCATTTTTTCGAATTTTACAATTTTTATATCCAAACACCTATTAAATTTCACATACCATTTTCACTTAAAAAAAAATTTTCACCATCTTTTCGAATTTTACAATTCTTATGTCCAAACGCCTACTAAAGCTTTTTCAAATTCTTAGATGTGTGTGTGTGAGAGACAAGGTGCAAGTTGCTTCTGTCATTATAGTAGTTCTCCTCCGGCGAAAGATCCAATGCAAACTTGCATCTCGTCTGTTTCTTCCTTTTTCACTCAAAATACACATCGAGACTATCCATGTGGGTGGACTTGCAAAATTGAAATGGAATTAAGTTCTTTTCTATTCAACAAGTCAGACAATTAGGAAATAAAAAATCTCGTACAAGCACGATCTTTTGTGATTTCCACAAACTTTGATGAATCTACGCACGTTCTTGCCTTAGGGCGAAGCCATCTCATGATCATGTCAACTTCGCTCCTACTATCATTGTTATTTTAGATCTACTTTGTTGCTTTTGCAACTTAACATTTCCTCATATTGGTACTATATTCAAATCTGTCAATTTCTAAGAATTCTGATTATTGCTCCTTTGGCACGTTCATATTGGACTGATAATATTTACAGTCTTGACGATTTAAAAGAGTGACCAGATCACAAGACTACATATGTCACACTTTGACCTCTTTTCTAGAAAATTTTCCTTTCATTTTCACCTCCAAAATCGCAACTTCCCGGATATATATTTTCCTTTCATATATATATATATATATATATATATATATATATATATATATAGTAGAAATCGGGGTTACCTGATTTCACTATTTGGTTGAGATATGAATATTACGTCGAAGAATTAGGACGTCGAGTCCGAAATCGAAGCCTTTTTTCAGATCGAGGTCGACATCGATCCAGGCCAGAAAGAGACAGGCTCTGAGTAATATCATCATAGCTTTTTAACGAAAAGAGCGAGATATCCATGATTGGTCGAGGATTGTGGCATGAATCTCGACGGATCAAATCTGTGGCTGTTAATCAGCTGTAAATACGATTTCCTACTATAATTAGAAGTGTACCTTAATTAGGACTCCTGTACTATATAAAGGGAAACTCTATTCATTTGTAACCATCATATCTTACTGAGAAAGATATATACAATCATTTCTTTCTTGTTATTCATTTAATTTGTTGTTCATCTGAGTTATTTTGTTCCGTATTGTTCTTACTATATCACCTCGAGACTACTTCAATTCGCGGTCGAGGTTTTTTTCTTACACACTGGTTTGATTTATTTTACAGTCTAATTAATCTATTTATTTTCTCGTTTATCAATTGGTATTGGACGAAATCACATATCCTTAAAACCACAACATAAGTTTAATTGGTATCCAAATTTTAGAGTAAGCAGTTTGGCGCCCATCGTGGGGTTAAGGATAATATTGATTATTCAATACTGATTCCGATAACACACACTATTTTACGCTTGTTCTTGTAAAGTATCTTTGCTTTCAGGTTAAAACATGTCAAACTCACAAAACGCACCCACACATGGTGACAATGGCCTCAGATTTCACGAGGAGAACGCCAATTACAAGGGGTTGAAGTGCCACAAGCTGATCTCGAGGGAGCACCAGTTGCCAACCCAGTCGACGTCAGTTTGCACGTTGCTTTAAATGTAGACCTGGGCGTAGACCCCGAAATGAGTGTACGCAGAGAAGGACGATCTGGTGGCCAAGGCGCATAAGGCAGAGGAGATGGAGGAGTTAGTCTCCAGGTAATATTCGAAATGCTAACAGGCTCAGCAAGCCGCTATTGCACAGCTACAAAAACAACATAGAACTCCGAGTGGAGTCGAATCAGAAGCCATCCGCTGTGCAGAGCCAATACCAGAGAGGTCGAATAATAATGAATCGGGACTGATCCTGCAATAATGAAAATGCTCGAGGAGCTCACCAAAAGAATTGAGTCGAGAGAAAAGAAAATTGAAGCTAATGATAAGAAAGTGGAAACATACAACTTCCGAGTTGACCAGATACCGGGGGCACCCGATTTTGAAATGAATGGATTCAAAATTTTTTGTACAAAAGCCATTTCCCCCAAGTGCGACTCCGAAGCCCATCCCAAAAAGTTTCGGTATGCGGGATATACCTAAGTACAATGGGAACACCGATCCTAACGAGCATGTCACCTCCTATAAATGCGCCATCAAAGGTAATGATTTGGAAGATTAAGAGATCGAATCTATTTTATTGAAGAAGTTCAGAGCGACACTATCGAAGGGGGCAACGATTTGGTACCATAATCTACCACCAAATTCCAATGACTAATTTTCCATGTTAGCAGACTCTTTCTTAAAGGCATATGCCGGGGCCATAAAGGCTGCGACAAGGAAATCAGACCTTTTCAAAGTAAAACAGAAGGATAATGAAATGCTGAGGGAGTTCGTATCTTGATTTCAAATGGAACGCATGGAGTTGCCACCGGTCACAGATGATTGGGTCGTTTAAGCTTTGAATCAGGGATTAAATGAACGAAGTTCGATAGCATCACGTCAACTGAAGCAAAATTTGATCGAATATCCAGCGGTGACTTGGGCCGATGTGCATAATCGGTACCAATCAAAGATCAGGGTCAAGGATGACCAATTAGAAACTCCTTTCGGTTCAGTGTTTCCAAACAGGTCAACAAAATCAGAGGACGTCGACAGGGAGACACATTCGAACAAAGACCGATACCAACCGTACATCGCAGGTCACAGGAACAGCAGCCCAGGATGCAACTCCGCCTGGAATGATCGAAGAAGTGACCGAGGACAGAATTCTTAGGGACTTATGAGTACAAGTGGTTTTGATAAATACGCCGATCCTACAGAGGCACCTCGATTGTCGAAATATAATTTTAGTATCGACGCATCAGGAATTGTATCGACGATTAGAAGAATCAAAGATACTAGATGGCCCAGGCCCATACATATCTATCCTTCCCAAAGAAACCCCAATTTGATGTGCAAATATCATGGCATGCATGGACATAGGACCGAGGATTGGAGGCAATTAAGAGAGGAGGTAACCTGTCTATTAAACGAGGGCTACCTTCGAGAGTTCCTAAGTGACTGAGCCAAGAATAATTGCAGAGAAAGGGATGCCAACAGGAAAAATGAACAGGAGAAGCCGCAACATGTAATCCATATGATTGTCGGCGGGGTCGATATTCCACAAGGGCCCGTAATCAAAAGCACTAAAGTATCGATTACTAGGGAAAAATAGACCCGAGATTATGTTCCAAAAGGCACCATATCATTCAACGACGAGGAAGCAGAAGGAATTTCTCAACCTCACAACGATGCTCTGGTAATTTTTATCTTATTAAATAAAGTTCAAGTTAATCATGTTTTAGTGGATCCAGGTAGCTCGGCAAATATCATCTGATCAAGGGTCGTGGAGCAGCTCAGCCTACAAGATCAAGTCGTGCCCGCAACTAGGGTCTTGAACAATTTCAATATGGCCAGCGCGCCGACCACATGAGAGATCATCCTATCGGTGAACGTGGCTGGAACTATTTAAGATACCAAGTTCCACGTAATCGAGGGCGACATGAGGTACAACGCCCTACTCGGGAGGCCCTGGATTCACAATACGAGGGCAGTCCCTTTGACTCTCCACCAAATGATGAAGTTCCCGATGTCGGACGAGTAAAAACAGTATATGGGGAGCAACGTGCTGTGAAGGAAATATTCGTGGTCAATGAGGTAATACCGATATCGACACTGTCGACTTAGAAAGGATAGGACATCAAAGGGAAACATGAATCCAAATAGAAATTACAACCACCAGCCTCGACTGAATCAGGGAAGCAGGAAATAGAGGGAGAAGAGGACGAAGCTTTTTTGACCCCTCGAACCTTCGTTGTTCCCGAATAATTTGATGCCACCAAATCAATGGTCGAAGAGATGGAACATGTTATATTGATTGAGTATCTACCCGAGCGAAAGGTATACCTGGGGATGGGGTTAACCTTCGAATTCAGGAAAAAACTTATTAAATTCCTTATTGATAACATAGATTGTTTCGCTTGGTCCCACTTAGACATGAAAGGGATCCCACCAGAGATAAAAACACATCGATTGAGCATGGACCCAAAGTTCAGGTCGGTGAAGCAAAAGAGAAGGCCCCAGTCCGAGGTAAAGCACACATTCATCAAGGATAAGGTAACTAAACTTCTCAAAATATGGTCCATTCGGGAGGTAAAATATCCCTAATGGTCAGCCAATGTAGTCGTAGTCCCTAAAAAAGGGAACAAACTCAGGATGTGTGTAGATTATAAGGATTTGAACAAGGCATGCCCCAAAGATTCTTTTCCATTGCCTAACATCGATCGCATGATCAATGCCACGGCCGACCACAAGATCTTTAGTTTTCTCGATGCCTATTACGAGTAAAATCAAATTCAAATAAACCCGGAAGACCAAGAAAATATTTCATTTATCACCAAGTATGGAACATATTGTTATAACGTAATTCCCTTTGGGCTAAAAAACGCAGGAGCTACCTACCAACGCCTAGTAAATAAAATGTTTGAAAAAAAAAATAGGTAAGTTGATGGAAGTATACGTTGATGACATGCTAGTTAAGTCCCTGCGCGCAGAGGAGCATTTAACACATTTGTAGGAAACATTCAAGATATTAAGGAAATACAACATGAAGCTCAACCCCGAGAAATGTGCTTTCGGGGTTGGTTCGGGAAAATTCCTCAGCTTCATGGTGTCGAATCGAGGGATCAAGATCAACCCCGATAAAATCAAGGCTATTGAAGACATCACTGTTGTGGACAACGTTAAATCCGTACAAAGGCTGACAGGGCAGATAGCTTCCTTAGGCCGATTCATCTCGAGATCGTCAAATCGGAGCCACAGGTTCTTCTCTCTACTAAAAAAGAATAAAGATTCCACCTGGACCCCGGAATGCCAACATGCGTTAGAAGAATTGAAATACCTCTCGAGCCCACCATTGTTCCTAGTTCGAGAAGAGCAAGGTACGCAATTTCCTGTTTATTACGTAAGTCTAACTCTAGGTGAAGCGGAAACTAGATATCCACACTTAGAAAAATTAGCACTTGCTCTTATAAACGCCTCTAGGAAGCTAAAACCATATTTTCCATGTCACCCCATATGTGTAAACCACTTACCCACTTTGTAATGTTTTGCATAAGCCCGAACTATTGGGCCGATTGGCCAAATGGGCTGTCGAACTCAGTGGGTACAATATCGAATATCAATGCCGAACGCCCATCAAGTCTCAAATTTTGGCAGACTTTGTGGCCGAATTCACGCCAACCCTCGTACCCGAAGTTGAAAGGAACTTTTGTTGAAATCGGGTACATCATCGAGCGTGTGGACCCTTTTCACAGACGGCGCCTCGAATGTGAAAGGGGTCTGGGCTAGGCATCGTTTTGAAGCCACCCACGGGCAATACTATTAGAAAATCCATCAAAACTTCTAAGTTTACTAACAATGAGTCCAAGTACGAGGCCATGATTGCAGGTCTCGAACTAGCTAAAAGCTTGGGAGCAGAAGTCACCGAAGCCAGGTGCGACTCCCTGCAGTTAGTAAACCAAGTAAACAAAACTTTCGAGGCTCGAGAGGATAGAATGCAAAGGTATTTGGACAAGATGCAGTTAACTTTACATCATTTTAAAGAATGGACTTTACAGCATGTACCTCAAGAGCAGAACAGTGAAGCCGATGCCCTTGCAAATTTGGGATCATCAGTCGAGGAAAATGAAATCGGCTCGCGAACTGTCGTTCAACTCTCAAAATCTATAATCGAGGAAAGTCACACTGAGATAAACTCTATGAGCTTAACTTGGGACTAGAGGAATAAATATATCGAGTATTTGAAAAACGGAAAGCTCCCATCGAACCCTAAAGAATCGAGGGATCTACGAACAAAAGCTGCTAGATTCTCATTGGCTGAGGATGAAACATTGTACAGAAGGACGTTTGACAGACCATTAGCAGTATGCTTGGGACCAGAGGACACCAATTATGTCCTACGAGAATTTAACGAAGGTACTTGTGGGAACAATTCCGGTGCCCAATCACTAGTTCACAAAATCATCAGAGCAGGATACTATTGGGATAGTATGGAAAAGGACAATAAGGAGTTTGTTCGAAAATGTGATAAGTGTCAAAGGTAAGCACCGATGATCCACCAGCCCGGAGAACAACTTCATTCGGTCCTATCCCCATGGCCATTCATGAAATGGGGGATGGATATCTTCGTCCCTCTGCCATCGGCCCCAGGTAAAGCTAAATTCATTTTTTTATGATTGACTATTTCTCTAAATGGGTTGAAGCATAGGCCTTTGAGAAAGTCAGAGAAAAAGAAGTTATAGACTTCATCTGGGATCACATTGTATGCCAATTCAAGATATCTGCTGAGATTGTATGCGACAACGGAAAACAATTCATCAGCAACAAGGTAACAAAGTTTCTCGAAGATCACAAAATAAAGAGAGCATTATCGACACCATATCATCCTAGCGGAAATGGGCAAGCTGAATCGACGAACAAAACCATCATTTAGAATATGAATAAAAGGTTGAACGACGCCAAGGGAATGGAGAGAAGTTCTACCTGAAGTCCTTTGGGCATATCAAACAATATCGAAGTCCAGCACGGTGGCAACCCCATTCTCCTTAGTATATGGCTCCAAAGCCTTGATCCCAGTCGAAGTCGGGGAACCCAGCGCCAGATTTTAACACAAAACAGAAGAATCAAATCACGAGCTTACTAGCCTCGAACTATTGGATGAAAAATGAGAAGCCGCCCTCGTCCGAATGGACGCACAAAAACAACACATTGAAAGGTATTATAATCGAAGGACCAACCTTCTCCACTTCAGAACCGGGGACTTGGTCCTAAGGAAAGTCACCATCATCACTCGAGACCCTAATGAAGGGAAACTTGGCCCGAATTGGGAAGGACCATATCAAGTCCCCGACATCATTGGCACGAGATCTTACAAGCTAGGCACAATAAATGGCAAGCAACTACCAAATAATTGGAACATGTCACTACTCAAGCATAGTATTGCTAAGGTATGACCTTCTCCTTTTTCATTTACATTTTACACTAACTTATTTTCAGGTGTTCGAGCAAAAATATCGAAGTTCTCATCGAGCAGGAAGATATTAAGACCTTAAAGCATGCGTTGCACTCTTTTTCCCTTCGACCGGTTTTTATCCCAAATGGGTTTTTCCGGAAAGGTTTTTAACGAGGTAACCATCGTTCGTGCTGACTTAGAGTTTCCGAGGTATCCTTACAATCAACCTCGAATACTGGGGGGAATCACCCTCAATGTTTTATTTTCAAGGAAAATACTTCATGTCAAAGGGGCCTCGATAGAAAAACTTTTTAATGGGCCAAACGGTCGACTGAACTGCGTCCGTAAAGATTAGTCGGGACCCGATGGAAAAACATGTACGCATGTATGAACTATTCAAAGAAGTACTTTTCCTTATCATATATCCCGTGCCTTAATGAAAATTCTCTATTTTACAAGTTCCATACTTTTAATTTTTGTAAAATGGCTCAGGGGCCAAAGTGCAACTACACCTCGAATGATCAACCCCATACTCGGGGGCTGTCATCGAAAATCAACAATTTCGAATTATCTAAACTCGAAACCATGAGACTTCAAAGAGGCATCCCTCGATTTATAGACCAATGCCATCAATCTCGGGGACTAACACTTCAAGTAAGTTTGAAGTGTTATTGGGAAATAAGCCCAAGAGGCATACCCAAAGGCTACAACCAAATTAATGCGGCTCGGAAATGTATGAATCCCGCAATTCAAACAAGCCTTCAAATTCTTTGAAAACCGATTAAAAAAGGCTACCCTCGACAAAATAATCAAAGGGCTTCAATAATATCAGCCCTCAAAAAACCTCAAGAGGTATCGGATTATTACAATTCAAACTTGTTCTACGGTACAAAAAGCAAAGGGGTTTCGACCAATATTAAACCCTCAACAAACCCAATGGGTAAAAGATATATGTTAAGGCATAATAAATTTTATAAAGTCTTTAAGCCGAAAAAGGGAAAAAAGACATTATTTTAAGGCCATATCGGCCCGATGTAAAGAGCTTAAGGGCCAATACACTTAGAGTTCGGGAACACATTCCCATTCAATTTAAACCTAAGGGATCCACTACTTCGAGCTCGAATAAAAATTCACTCGACTATAGTTCGAGGATTCATTATTACTCAATACAAACTTAAGGGTTTTATTACTTCGGGTTCGAGTTTTACTCGAACTCGACTATACAAGGAGTTTTATTATGACTTCGATCAGGTCACCCAAAATCGAAGTCTCAAACATATTATTCAAGGCATAAGAGTGTGCTATAATTTTACAAGGCACAAAGCAAGTTTGAAGATAAAATTTAAGAAGGAGCTCAGAAGGGAAATATTTTTATATTTATACTTGAACAAAAATATGTATAAAAGACAGACAAAGGTCCTACAAAAAAGAAAAGGAAAAATATAAGTCCTATCTATGCTCGGCGGTGATTTCTCCCTCGGGGGAAGCTTCTTCTTCTGGCCCCTTGCCATTATTGGACCCGCCTTGGCTTCCTTCATCATCATCATCATCATCATCATCGGAGGCAAGCATCCTTGCATCAACTACATGCACCTTTGCCTGTGCTATCTCCTCAGAGAGGTCAAAACCTCGAGCATGGATTTCCTCGAGGGTCTCCCTTCAAGATTGGTGTTTGACAAGGTCGGCAGCCTAGTAAGCTCGATCAAGGGCCTCCTTTAACTGTGTTTGAGTGGCCTTGGCATCATCTAGATACATGGACACCGATTTATCGGCCGCAGTCTTCGCCTTTTCGCCTTCAGTTTGGGCCTTAGCAAGTTCGACCTCGAGCTCCTCGATCCTTTTGGATGGAGCCGAGCTCTTCTCCCTAGCACTCCGAAGTTGAACTTCAGCCGATGAAAATTGGGTCGAGGCAGCCTATTTCCCCGCAGCAAGGCGGTCCATGCCTTCCTTCCACCAATGGCAGTCAACTTTAACTTGATCGACTTCCCCCCGGAACAACTCGATCTTCTAAATTTTTTGCTGTAACTGAGACATCAAAATGTTAGCCTCCACCCTGATCAAGTCCGTATTTTTTTAAAAGGATATTTACCTGCTCGTTCAGCTCGGCTTCCTCCTTACGATCGTTGGCCAAGTCTGCTCGAAGGTCCAGGTCCCTCAGCTCTTCATACTTTTTCCCTCAAAGAAGATTGAGAGCATTTCTCTCCTCCGAAGTCTTATGGAGCTCGGTCTCACATTGGATCAGATCAGCCTGAGACTTGTAAATAGCATATATGGGAAGAAAATATGTTAGACTGAAGGAAGGAAAAGAAAAAGAGAATTACAACAATTAATACTTACTCGAGATAGAAGACCACTGGCCTCTTCAAAGAGGGTGGACACATCGTTAAGGTCAGAGGCATCATCAAACCCGGTAAAGCAATCACGAAAGGGATCCTCTTCATTAGGGACTCCGCCTATGTCGGGGGTCCTCGTGTTTCGAGCCTCTATTATCGCATCCTCGGAGTAAGCCGGTAGAAAAGGAAAATGACCTGCTATCACTGCCCCGAGCGAGTCACTCGGGGTGCTTTGATCGACTCTCGGGGTCTCAGAACCAGCCCCTTCCAGTATGTTTATTGATGGTCGAGGGACAATCTTGACCTCAGGAGTTCGGGGTCTTCACTCGAACTTTTCTTTGAAGCCTCCTCATCATGAGGCTTGATCTCGGAAACCACCTCTACTTTTGAAGATTTGGCAGCCTCGGCAGTCTTCCTGGGTCGAGCCACCAACGCTGAGGTTTCACCTTCTTCTTCTTCTTCTTCTTATTTTTCTCTCAAACTTTGGACCGAGTCCCTAGTGAGAGAAATGACCTTCTGTCTGGTCCTTCAAGATTTGGGTTTGGGGTCCTCGAACAACGAGACCCCTTTCCTCTTCTTGTATTTCCCCGATTTCAGAACCGGGGACTTGGCCTCTTCCTCGCCGCTCGGAGGCCTCAAAATTGCGTCCTTATTCAGTCCTGCACAAAAGGAAACTTGGTGAGAAAAAGAAGTATGATTGGAACCTGGGAAATAAGGAAGAAAAACTCATCGTGATTCTTTGCCTCCCACCTGCCCTTTGCCAAGTCATGCCAAGTCAAGGCCAACTTCTGAACCCAGTCCTCGAGGTTAGGGACCACTCGAGGCATCCAGGAAACCGCTGCATGACAAATGAAGATGTTAGATAAAGCAAAAATATGAATATGGAAATTGATGAGTAAAAAGTTACTTATGATCGGGGTTCCACTTCTCGGGAAATTGCATTTCTTTCTTTGGAATGAGGTCACAGGTCCTCACCCAAACAAACCGGCTCATCCAACCCCGATCCTTGTCCTCATCGGTACTCGAGAATAAAGCCTCGGTAGCTCGACGTTGAAGCGTGATCAACCCTCGAAAGAGTCGGGGTCAATATAGTCTCATGAGATGGTTGAGGGTAAACGACAACCCCTCAATTTTGCTGGAGAAGAACCAGAGCATGATTACGATGCGCCAGAAAGAGTGGTGAACTCGGTCGAGGGTCACCTGGTACCTCTTGCAGAAATCAACATTGGCTGGGTCGAGGGGACCCGATGTGAAGGGGTAAGTGTAAACACTTAGAAACCTCTCCACGTGGGTGGTAATACTCTCTTCAGGGGCAGGGATCTATACAAGAACTTCATCCCCCCAGTTGCAATCCCTTTTTACCACCTTGAGGTGTCCCTCCATTATCGAGAAAATGTATCTCGACACGTGCTCACATCAGCCAGGGACCGATGGGGGTTCTCAACTTTAAAATTGAACTTCAGAATGCATGGGCCGAGAATATACTCGATAGGATGCGGTTCCACCAACGTCTTGTCACCGGCCGGTCGGGAAGAAGAGGAGAAGCTTTCTCCTTTTGTGGAACAGTTTTTGATGTTTTTGCCATTATGAAAGTAGAAGAAAGATGAAAATATTAAGTTTGGTGGTTTGAAACTAGCGGGGATAATATAAGAAATGATGAAGAAAAAAAATTGAGAGAGTTAAAATACTTAGAAAAATTGATGAAGAGAAAAATAAAAGTTTGATTAATCAAAGGAGACCATATTTATAAAAATTATGGTGACGGTTCGACGGCGTTAGTGGTCGACCGCCCACTGACGCACATTAATTGTAATGACCGGACTGATTATTTTGAGCTCTACCGTGTTGTTCAGCGGTTTGAAGTCATGAGCAGCACCATTTCAGGTATTATGACTTGTAGGTGTGGTCGGAATTGAATTTCGGAAAGTTTAGAGTTGATTTGGAAAGAAAATTCTCATTTCAGAATTCTTAAGTTAGATAAATTGACTAAGATTGGAATTTTGAGTAAACGACCTCCGAATCAGGATTTGAAGGTTCCTGCAGGTTCGTATGATGATTTCAGACTTGGGCGTATGTCTGAATCGGGATTTGGATAACCTGGGAGCATTTCAGTGCATATTGTGGAAGTCAGCATTTTTGAAGAAATTTCCTAAGTTTGGCTTGAAGCGCATTTTAGTGATATTGATGTCCGTTTGGGATTCCGATCCTGGGAATAGCTCCGTATGGTAATTCTGGAGTTGGGAGCGCTATCGGAAGTGAATTCGGATGGCTGTAGGTTATTTTGAAGTCATTTGGCTAAAGATAGAAATTTGAAGGTTTTCGAGAAATCCGATAGGAAGTGGAAATTTTGATATCGGGGTCGGAATGTGATTTGATAGGTTTCGGCATCGAATATGGAAGTTTGAAAGTTCTAAGTTAATTAAGCTTGAATCGAGTTGCGATTCGTGATTTCGATGTTGTTTGATGTGATTTCAAGGCTCGACTAAGTTCGAATGAGGTGTTGGGACTGGTTGGTAGTTTTGGTTGAGGTTCCGGGGGCCTCAGGCATGTATCGGATGTTCAACAGGTCGATTCTTACCTTGTGAGGATTGCTGGTTTTCTGGTGTGAGTGCAACAGGTTTTTACTCTATGCGATCGCATGAGTGGGTATGCGATCACATAGAAGGATTTAGGAGGCTGCTAATTTTGCTTGTGCGATCGCATGTAAGTGTATGCGATCGCACAGTAGAGGAAATGTGGGAGTTGCTGTTTTGGCCTATGCGAACGCAGAGGGGAAGCTGCGATCACAGAGGAGCAGGGAATGGCTGGGAAGGAAATTTGGAGGGATATGGGAATGGCTTGTGCGATCGCATGAATGAAAGTGAGATCGCATAGGGCAATTATGGAGGCAACACAGAAGGCCTATGTGATCGCGGAGGCGTTTGTACGATCGCATAGAAGGATGCCTGAGCAGTGCATTATTTTAAGACGGGATTTGGACCATTTCTTTATTTTTCACTTGGTGTGGACGATTTTGGAGGAGCTTTAAGAGAGGGTTTTCGTCAAGGATCACAAAGTAAGTAATTCCTTCATGTTTCTAAGTTAAATACAAGGTTATTACATGAAATTATAAATGAAAATTGTGGAAAAATTTGGAAAATATTGAAGAAAACCTACAAATGGTATTTTTGATTTCCACCACGAATTTGAGCATGGAATTTAGTGTAAATTGTATATTTGAGCTATTAAGGTTATGGGTAGAATATATCTTCGACAAATTTCGGATTCCGGGCACGAGAGCATTTTGGTCAATTCACTGAGCGGGGTTGGGAAATTATATAATTTTGAATTGTTGCAAATATTAGAGTAAATTTTCATTGGTTTGTCATTGTTTGGATAGTTTCGGAGCATTGTGCAACGATTTGAGTCATCGGAAGGGCTTGGAAGCCGGTTATGGAATTTCGGAGCGAGGTAAGTCTCCTTTCTAACTTTGTGAGGGGGAATTGTCCCCCTAGTTGAACTAATTAAGTATGTGCTACTATCTGCGGAGGGATACGTATGCACGAGGTGACGGGAGTCCGTGCATAGCTACTATTATGCCATGTCCGGGTAGTCTAGGACCCACTAGCATGCCTTACGTGTTGTACATGTGATCATGCCGCTAATATTAGGCCGTAAATGCTATTGAATTGGTAATTGAATTCCTAAGAAGACTAGAGTGTACCTTTCATAATTATTTAGAAAGAGAATTGATTCCTCCGTGGATAATTGTATACCTGATAAGGTTATATTATTGAATGTTATTAAACTTGGCAAATGAATTTCAAGACAAAGATTTAAAAGCTATTTTTCATGTTCCTTTAAGAAGAATTTTACCACTTTCCTTAGTAAATGTTGTCTTGATTAAAAAATAGCGAATTTACTATGTGAATATGTGTACATATGAGCACCTGACTCGCAAGTATGATTTGCGAGCAGGCTAGACTTATTATTTTTATGTTGACCGCGTCGCATGATCGATTCGCGAGTTGGGAAAAATAGATGCATCTATGGTTCGAGCCGTTCGACCCTTCGGTAGTGCACAATTTATTATTGTTGGTCCGTGCAGTTCGACCCTCGGCATTGCTTGCGTATAATATTTACTGCATATTTGCTATGATTTTTGCCTGATTACTGGCCTGGATTTTAAGTTGTCAACTGAAATGACAGAGATTTAAAGTTACTAAAATTTTTGGAAGAAGTTGTTCCTTCTCGTTGATTATTTGTTATTTGATTAAATCACCCGTGTTTGATTAATTGTTATTGAAATGACGAAGAGTTAAAGTGTTAAATGTGAAAGGGTTGATATTATTCAGTCCTGATTTTAATAAATTACCTATGATAATCATGCTTAGTGTCACACTTGAATATACTAAATTGACCTCTAGCAAATTTCTAATTCGGCCTCTCGTCACTACCTCTCTGAGGTTAGGCGGGCGACTTACTGGGTACACGTTGTTTTCGTACTCATGCTAGACTTATTGTGCATTTTCATTGCACATGTACTTTCACAACGATGTGGCTGGTTTGGGGACTTAGGCGAGCTGCACCATCCGGAGGCGATCCGCAGCTGACAGAGTCTCCCTCGTATTGTATTCATTTTGTTTTAAATTTCACTCTCCAATTTGTATCTCGGACAAGTTTTGTAATGATTGTATAAATTCTTAGAAATTGCTCATGCACTTGTGACACCGGGTTCTGGGAAGTGTTTGGGATTTACTGCAATTAAAATCAAAATTGTTTACCTATCGTATTTACTTAACGGAAATTTTTGTTCAGTTATTATTTAATAAAGTGAAAGGTAATGATTTCAAAAAATGCTAAAATAGGAAATTTAACTTAACTATTTAAATGATTGGCTTGCCTGACAATGGTGTCCGGCGCCATCACGACCTTATGGATTTCGGGTCGTGACAACATGGTTTCAGAGCTCTTGGTTCCCTTAGGTATCACGAGTCATGAGCAAGTCTAGTAGAGTCTTGCGGATCTGTACAAAGACGTTTGTACTTATCTTCGAGAGGCTACAGGGTTGTTAGGAGTACTTCCATTCTTGATTCCTCATCGTGTGATTCGATTTCTTTGAGGCTTATGCCTATGTTTATTCCTACTCAATCTTACATGTCGCGAAGCGCTTGCTATGAATCAGGAATTTGGGGAATTGAAATGGTGCTATGAGTGTGGTGCAGGATGTTTCTCCCTGCGAAGTTGATTGAGGCTATTGTCGTTGCCATGTGGAAGGATATGTTGTTTCAGCTCAGTAGTTGTGTTTCTGAGAGCTTTGAGGTTATGCTTAGGTAGTGATGATTCTTACGATTGGTTATCGCGCGATGTCGATATGATGATAGAATGCTTGCCCGTATGTTGGGGGTGATGAAGGTCTTGAAGAGAGGTCTTCTCAGGGCGCGAATTCGAGATTTCAACATTTTAGTTCCGGCAGAGTAAAGGCATTTGGATTATGAATGGTCCGGTTGGGGTTGATAAAGCAGTAAGACTTGGTGTTTTCAAGTGAGGTGGGATATGCACCTGTGATGTGATGTCGTCGTCACTAATCGAATGGAATGTGTTAAGTCTGTCGGTGCTATAGTTCTTCGGTTGCATTGGGTCAGAGTATTGTGAAGAAGTATTGAAGAAGTAGCTGTCAGAGACCGTGAGGCATGATGGTTTAGTACCGGATAAGTGTTGATAATGAAGGCAGCTAGAGAAAGATGATCTTCGGAGAGATTGAAGTCATGGTGATCTGCTGGTTTAACAGCTACAGAGAATGATATTGAATTGAGGCTACGCGGTGGTTCCATTTCTAGGAGGCCAGGTGTAAGAAGCGGAAGTCGAGCAGTCGCAAAGTGGGGGAGCGACAGCATATCTTGGAATTAGAAGATATTGTCGCGCATTTAAGGGATGTCCATGAGGAGCGGAAGGACTAGTAAAGTTGGTAAATGAAGCAGGGCATAGGATGGGGTATTAATGTCGCAGAGAGTGTGCATTTCAGCATCGTTGGAGGGTCTCAGTTGATGATTTCCACATGTGGGTTATCTCCTGTGAGTAGGTTAGCGGTTGTGTGGTTGGAAAGTCTCTGTGAGGGGTTCTAGTGGCTATTCGGTAGGAGGCAGAATGTGTGAATGATGCTAGAGAATTTGGGTATTTAGGGAGTGCTAATAAGAGAATTTGGAAGAATTGGACGGATTGGTTGAGCAAGATCATGTTAACAAAGGAGAAAGGATCTCGGTAGGGTCTAGAGTGGTGCAAGCAGTATCTTCGGGCTAAGTGGGGGAGTCCCACCACCTGCAGTTGGGTTGCAAGATTGTGTTATCATAGGGTTGCGGATTGTCAGCGTGTTCGCAAGTTATTACAGCTAAGGGAAATGAGTAAACTGGTGATTGTGCATGGGATTTGATGAATGTATGCAAAAGTTGGTCCTGTCAGACCGGGGTTAGGCTTTGGAAGATTCAGAATTATGCTTAAGGCATAGGCGAGTTGTAAGGATAGTGACTCGGTCCGTGTTTCATTGAAAAGGGTGTTCATGTGCTAGGAGAGCCTTGGAGTTGATTGTATTTGGGACCAGTCAGAGTGGGTGACTCTCAATAGCGGTCCTAATGAATTCAAATTTAAGAATGCGACGTTTAAGGGTTAAAGGCAGCCGTATGATCATGAATTGAGCTTTTGCAGCGTAATTTCAGAGAAAGGGAAAATGGTTGGAGTGTTCTATGTATTTTCAGCATGCAGGGTAGTATTGGAGGAGTGAGAGAAATAAACTCCGGGTTGTAGAAAGATTATCAGGAGGGTATGAGATGGGTTGCGGGATTTAGGCAGCATGGTCTCGTGAATCAAGGTCACTCGGGATGAGGTGAGGGTTGAGTTTGCTATGAGTTGAAGGAAGTTACTATTATTCCTGAGGCAATTGAAGATGATTAAAAGAATATAGATTGATTAGCCATGGTTGAAATGGAACAATTACGGCAGTGATCAGTCCCTTCGATGTGATTAAGTTATGCATGTGGTTTGTGCCGGTGTGTGCGGGGCTTGTCGGCGGTCGTAATAGATTTCATGTGGGAGCATTCGAGTGCTATAGCCTGTCAGGTGTAGGCGGATCCCGGAAGGGTAATGGTGGTATAAACTACTACTTAAGGATTTGCATGTTAGGTGATTGTGAGAATTCACTCGTGTGTTGAGATGGTACTCTTGAATCGAGTTAAGTAAGAAGTTTCTATATGATGAGGTGTTTCCCCTGTTAGTGGTTCAGGAGTTATGATGAAGTTCTTGCGCAATCTCACGTTGGCATGTTAGGTGCGGTAAGCAGTATGTAACTGGGAGTAAGAATCGTGATTGCGGTTCAGTGTTAACAAGGATGTCATAAGCTCGGATGAGCAAGAAAAATTGATTTGATAGTTCAGAGTAAGCTGGTGTTATCTTTAGTGTCAGCTGAGATTGATATTCGGGGAAAGAAAATTTGTACCCTGGTCATGGGTTCTTGATGTGTTTTGCAGTATTAGTGTGGTCGATAATGTGGGTGTGCAGACTTGTTACATGGTGTGGAAGGTCGTGGGAGCGTAACCACGAGAAGATTGTATAAGTGTGACATGTAGTCACTTAATGGATTGAAGATTTGGGCTGAGTATAAAGAAGTGCAATATTGCTTATTTGAGAATTTATGCCTAGAAGGCTTTCAGTTCATTTGGTTGTGGATTGAGGGGTGTTTGTCCCGGCTATGATGGTTGTTCTCGCGTATTATGAGAGAAAGTGGGTTAATATGGACCCAGGTAAAGCTATTAGCTTAGTTTGGTGCAAGCAAGGTAGACTCAATGTTTGTGGATGGATTTAAATATGATTATGGGCTCCATATGAGATAGGCATGTTCATTTCAGTGGAGCGCTTTTCGTGGAAAAGTATTAGAACATCATATGTTGTCCCGTCTTCTTCAAATTCATGTGATAATATGATTGTGCCGTGTGAGTTGTGAAATGACTTGATAATTTCTTATGCGTTGAGATCTTCGTGTAGTGATGATGTTATGTGAGCATGACAGCTCTTGAGATCCAGAGTATATATATATATCGCACCTCAGTTGTGCTTGAGTTTTGTAAGCATATGGCTTTATCAGTCTCCCCAGGATGGTATTATGCACTTAGCGTGCTTATGATCGATATTCAGTAATTTGTAATAGTGAGCAATTCAGCTCCGTATATATTTCCTTATGTGAATTTTATGTGTGTATCAGGTGGCACGTCGCCACGGGTATGTTATTCGGATCGGGTTGCACGCCGCAACAGTGTGATGATGAGTCAGGTTCCTATATTTATTTTTCTTGTGTTTTACTTCCTATTTTCCGAGGAAAGTTTACATTAGTTGCGCGGGTTGAGTAGTCCCTTCCTGAGTCATTCCCTATGTATCATTTTCGAGTTGTGGCCTATTGGCGCGATGTGGTATCATGTGAGACTGTTGGTCATGTTTGGGGTGATTTGTTGTCTGAGCAGTTCATACTAGGTGAGACGAGATTATCAGATCAGGGATCAGTGCGATAAGGTTATGTGAAGTGTATATTAAACAACAAATACCATTATTCGGTTCATAATAAGGTGATGATTCTAGTCAAGATGAGATATTCAATGATTTTTTAACTCTGCAGTGGGTTATGAATTTCTACACATCTCCTCCGTTGTGGTGGTATCGTCAGCATTATAGCAGGATGTATGTATATTTGTTATGAGGTGCATCGGGAGCATCAGATCCGCGAAATTTTGGCTATTAGGGTTCAGGGAATGTCATTGTGGTTAGATGATGAATTTTGCGGTGCATGGTGCTAATTCAGCAAAGGTATGCAGTCATATTCTGGTATATCGTGTGGTAGTTGATACGGTGTTTATATATTGGAACTAGGCCTGACCGAGAAATTTCAAGTGTTGGAACTAGATTCCGAGCTTATTATGTGGATAAAAGAAGAAATATTCAGATTTAATCAAGCTAATGTACTCAACCGGGTTGTGGTAGCACGGGAAGGTGCTCTAAATGTTAAACAGTGATTTCAGGTAACTTCAGAGCAGTTCTTAGCACGTTCGAGGACGAAAGTCTATTTTAGTGGGGGAGAATGTAACGACCCGACCGGTCGTTTGGGGCTCTAGCGCGTCGTTCAGCGGTTTGAAGTCGTGAGGCAGCTCCATTTAGGGGTATTATGACTTGTAGGTGTGGTCGGAATTGAATTTCGGAAAGTTTAAAGTTGATTTGGAAATAAAATTCTCATTTCAGAAGTCTTAAGTTGGAGAAATTGACTAAGATTGGAATTTTGAGTAAACGACCTCCGAATCAGGATTTGAAGGTTCCTGCAAGTTCATATGATGATTTCGGACTTAGGCGTATGTCCGGATCGGGCTTTGGATAACCCGTGATCATTTCTGTGCATATTGTGGAAGTCAACATTTTTGAACAAATTTCCTAAGTTTGGCTTGAAGCGCATTTCAGTAATATTGATGTCCGTTTGGGATTCCGAGCCTGGGAATAGCTCCGTATGGTGATTCTGGAGTTGGGAGCGCGATCAAAAGTGAATTCGGATGTCCGTAGTTTATTTTGAAATCATTTGGCTAAAGATAGAAATTTGAAGGTTTTCGAGAAATCTGATCGGAAGTGGAAATTTTGATATCGGGATTGGAATGCGATTCCGGAAGTTGGAGCAAATCCGTAATGTCGAATATGACTAGTGTGCAAAATTTGAGGTCAATCGGACGTGATTTGATAGGTTTCGACATCGAATGTGGAAGTTTGAAAGTTCTAAGTTCATTAAGCTTGAATCGGGATGCGATTCGTGATTTCGATGTTGTTTGATGTGATTTAAAGGCTCGACTAAGTTCGAATGAGGTGTTTGGACTGGTTGGTAGTTTTGGTTGAGCTCCCAGGAGCCTTGGGCGTGTTTCAGATGCTCAACGGGTCGATTCTTGCCTTGTGAGGATTGCTGGTTTTCTGGTGTGAGTGCAACAGGTTTTTACTCTATGCGATCGCGTGAGTGGGTATGCGATTGCGTAGAAGGATTTGGGAGGCTGTTGATATTGGCGTGTGCGATCGCATGTAAGTTTATTCGATCACAAAGTAGAGGAAATGTGAGGGTTGCTGTTTTCGCCTATGCGAACGCAGGGGGGAAGCTGCGATCACGGAGAAGGAAATTTGGAGGGAGTTGGGAATGGCTTGTGCGATCACATGAATGAGAGTGCGATCGCATAGGGAAATTATGGAGGAAACACAGAAGGCCTATGTGATCATGGAGGCGTTTGTGCGATCGCATAGAAGGATGCCTGGGCAGTGTATTATTTTAAGACGGGATTTGGGCCATTTCTTCATTTTTCACTTGGTGTGGACGATTTTGGAGGAGCTTCAAGAGAGGGTTTTCGTCAAGGATCACAAGGTAAGTAATTCCTTCATGTTTCTAAGTTATATACAATGTTATTACATGGAATTATACATGAAAATTATGGAAAAATTTGGAAAATATTGAAGAAAACCTAGAAATGGTATTTTTGATTTCTACCACGAATTTGAGCATGGAATTTAGTGTAAATTGTATATTTGAGCTAGTAAGTCTATGGGTGTAATATACCATCGATAAATTTCGGATTACGGGCATGTGGGCTCGAAGGCATTTTGGTCAATTCACTGAGCGGGGTTGGTAAACTATATTATTTTGGAAGTGTTACAAATATTAGAGTATATTTTCATTGGTTTGTCTTGTTTGGATAGTTTCGGAGCATTGTGCAACGATTTGAGTCATCAGAAGGGCTTGGAAGCCAATTATGGACTTTCGGAGCGAGGTAAGTCTCCTTTCTAACTTTGTGAGGGGGAATTGTCCCCCTAGTTGAACTAATTAAGTATGTGCTACTATCTGCGGGGGGCTACGTACACACAAAGTGACGGGAGTCCGTGCGTAGCTACTATTATGCCATGTCCGGGTAGTCTAGGACCCACTTGCATGCCTTACGTGTTGTACATGTGATCATGCCACTAATATTAGGCTGAAATGCTATTGAATCGGTAATTGAATTCCTAAGAAGACTAGATTGTACCTTTCATAATTATTTAGAAAGAGAATTGATTCCTCCGTGGATAATTGTATACCTGATAAGGTTATATTATTGAATATTATTAAACTTGGCAAATGAGTTTCAAGACAAAGATTTAAAAGCTATTTTTCATGTTCCTTTAAGAAGAATTTTACCACTTTCCTGAGTAACTGTTGTCTTGATTAAAAAAAAGCGAATTTACTATGTGAATATGTGTACAAGCACCTGAGTCGCAAGTATGATTTGCGAGCAGGCTAGCCTTATTATTTTTACGTTGACCGCGTCGCATGATCGATTCGCGAGTGGGGAAAAATAGATGCATCTATGGTTCGAGCCGTTCGACCCTTCGGCAGTGCACAATTTATTATTGTTGGTCCGTGCAGTTCGACCCTCGGCATTGCTTGCGCATAATATTTACTACGTATTTGCTGTGATTTTTGCCTGATTACTGGCCTGGATTTTAAGTTGTCAACTGAAATGACAGAGATTTAAAGTTATTAAAATTTTTGGAAGAAGTTGTTCCTTCTCGTTGATTATTTGTTATTTGATTAAATCACCCATGTTTGATTAATTGTTATTGAAATGACGAAGAGTTAAAGTGTTAAATGTGGAAGGGTTGATATTATTCATTCCTGATTTTAATAAATTACCTATGATAATCATGCTTAGTGTCACACTTGAATATACTAAATTGATCTCTAGCAAGTGTCTAATTCGACGTCTCGTCACTACCTCTCTGAGGTTAGGCGGGCGACTTACTGAGTACACGTTATTTTCGTAATCATGCTACACTTGTTGTGCATTTTCATTGCACATGTACTTTCACAACGATGTGGCTGGTTTGGGGACTTAGGCGAGCTGCACCATCCGGAGGCGGTCCGCAGTTGACAGAGTCTCCCTCGTATTGTATTCATTTTGTTTTAAATTTCATTGTCCAATTTGTATCTCGGAAAAGCTTTGTAATGATTATATAAATTCTTAGAAATTGCTCATGCACTTGTGATACCGGATTCTGGGAAGTGTTTGGGATTTACTGCAATAAAAATCAAAATTGTTTACCTGTCGTATTTACTTAACAAAATTTTTGTTCAGTTATTATTTAATAAAGTGAAAGGTAATGATTTCAAAAATGCTAAAACAGGAAATTTAACTTAACTATTTAAATAATTGGCTTGCATGACAATGGTGTCCGGCGCCATCACGACCTTATGGATTTCGGGTCGTGACATTAATGGTTTGGGGAACTGTACCGACGGGACGTTTCGGTCAACTCCATCGCTTACGTCACGGGGATGACATCACTGTTTATCAAGGTCATAAGAAAATCGAGGCTCAAGTCGCTTCTTATCATTTTATTCTAAGAAACGAGGGGATTATCTGTATACGGTAGAAATCGGGGCTACCCGATTTCACTATTTGGTCGAGATAGGAGTGTTACGTCGAAGAACTAGGATGTCGTGTCCGAAATCGAAGCCTTTTTTCAGATCGAGGTCGATATCAATCGAGGCCAGAAAGAGACAGACTCTGAGTAATATCGACATAACTTTATAATGGAAAGAGCGAGATATCCGTGATTGGTCGAGGATCGTGGCATGGATATCGGAACAGATCAAATATGTGGTGGTTAATCAACTGTAAATATGATTTTCTACTATAATTAGAAGTGTACCTTAATTAGGACTCCTCTACTATATAAAGGGGAACTCTATTCATTTGTAACCATCATATCTTACTGAGAAAAATATATATTATCGTTTCTTTCTTGCTATTCATTTAGCTTGCTGTTCATCTGAGTTATTTTGTTCAGTACCGTTCTTACTATATCACCTCGAGACTACTTCAATTCGAGATTGAGGTTTTTCTCTTACACACTGGTTTGATTTATTTTACAGTTTAATTCATTTATTTATTTTCTCGTTTATCAATTGATATTGGACGAAATCACATATCCTTAAAACCACAATATAAGTTTAATTGCTATCCAAATTTCAGGATATATATATATATATATATATATATATATATTCAGTGTAAGAAACTCTTATTTTTACTAAATGTGATAGGAACATATTTTTTTCTATTATATCAGAGATGAAGTGCCCCTCCCCGCGCCGCCCGGCTTCAACTTATAATTACACACAAAGAGATGCACCAATATGTAGCTTACAAAAGAAGGGAAGATACCTCCAAATAGTTAAGCAGATTTTTAGTAGGAATTAGTTATTCCTATTATATATGTGTGTCGCACGTCTTTGTAAAAGTACGTATGTCAAAGTGTTCGTCTAAACATCATTAATTTTAGTTGACACCCTAATCTACAACCAATAAAACGACAAACTACACTCTTCTGTAGCGTTATAGCTACTGAGAATAGAAATGGAATTGTAAAATTGAACAAGAAGAAAAATTAAATAAGCTTTGTCATTTCTCTGATAAAATTTACACTGACGGGGCAAGGATATATACTGCTATTGCTATAGCTGTGACTTAATTCTCTTCCAACGAGAAACCAACAACTAATGCACCACCCCCCTAACGGCACTAAAATAAAGGACAAACACGTGTCGTCTCCAAGCTATGGCCTTACTTGCAGACTCCATTACAACATAAGGACTTAAAAGCAATTACACAACTTTCCTTAAATGACAATTCAACCTCACAGTCGTTAGTCTCGACTATCCCTCTCTTTGAATGACACTGACGACCTCGTTAAACAACATCCCATTCCCCTTCGAGAACTTTGATAATCAAGGTTGAAATTCAGGAATTGCGAAGTAAGAAAGGTGTAATCCTCCCAGGTTGCATCTTCTGGAGCCAAATTAGCCCATTGCACTAAAACTTGAGTTACAGCTCGATTTCCTCTCTTGACCATTCTCCAATCTAAGATAGCCACTGATTCTACAATAATCTGTCCCTCATGAGTGCTAAAATGAGGTTCTTTAGCAGAAATTTCCTTCAGCCCCAACTTCTTATTTAGTTGCGACACATGAAGCACCAGGTGAATACGCAATTCAGCTGGAAATTGGAGCTCGTAGGCCAGTGGACCAAAATACCTGGAAGCCAACTTCAGGTTCTTCCTCAAAGCAACTGAAGTTTGACGGTATGGCTGCAGCTTGATAAATACGAAATCCCCCACTTCAAAGGTCTGTTCACTTCTCTTGCTATCTGCATACTGTTTCATTCGAGCCTCAGCTTTGACTAAGTTGTCCGTCAATTTTTTGTTTGCCACCTACCTTTCTTTCAGCAATTGATCCACAAATTCAACCTTGGATTGTGCAATCGGTTCGAAGCTGGGCAATCGTGGATCATACCCGTAAAGAACCTTAAAATGGTTCCTATGGCTGTCTGTCTCAAAATTGGTATTATAGCAAAACTCTGCCAGTGCTAACCATTTTCCCCATTCCTTGGGTCTTTGCCCCGTCATACACCTACGATAAGACTCTAGGCACCGATTCAATCTTTCCGTTTGCCCGACTGTTTGGGGATGGTGAGCTTAGTTTCAGCTGGACTGCATGTTCTTAAAGAGTTATTGCCAAAACAAACTGACAAAAATTGGATCTCGATTAGAGACAATCGAACAAGGAACCCCATGTAGTTTAAAAACCCGATCAAGAAATATCTGGGAAATTTGGGCAA
This sequence comes from Nicotiana knightiana, assembly GCA_005239525.1. Classification (NCBI taxonomy): domain Eukaryota; kingdom Viridiplantae; phylum Streptophyta; class Magnoliopsida; order Solanales; family Solanaceae; genus Nicotiana; species Nicotiana knightiana. Next base: position 20,176 of record ML395581.1, on the reverse strand, counting down.
TAGTGTGAGGATGACTTAATGCAATAAAGTGAGCGTATTAGGTAAACATGTCAACCACTACCAAGATGACCTGTTTTCCTTGTGATTTGGATAGTCCTATGAAATCCATGGAAATATGCTCCCAAGCTTTTTTCGGAATTGGTAATGGTTGTAGTAACCCAGGATAAGCCACACTTCCATCTTTATTTCTTTGACAAATTTCATATTCTTGTACGAAAGATGTTACATCCTTGATTATCCCAGGCCAATAGAACAAAGCTAAGCCTTTGAATAAAACATGTTTCAATAAGCTCAACAACGGAAAATCTCATAAATCTAGTAAAAACAATTGAAATGCTACTTCAACCTCCCCAAAATCTAGTGTCATCGAGTATATGAGCACTACTAAGTATCAACATAACCAAAAATCTAGGACAACTGTCTAAGTAATAGACCAATACTGGATAAAAGAAAAGAAAGGAGAGTCAAGGTCTGCGGGCGTCATAGCAGCTATCTCAAAGTTTCCGAGCAAGTACTAGCACATATCTAGCAATCACCTCGTCTAGATGTATCTGGGTTTGCACACGAAGTGCAGACTGTAGTATGAGTATATCCGACCCCATGTATTCAATAAATAACAGAACTAACCTTTAGCTAAAAGCAGTGACGAGATCAGATCGATACAATCAGAACCAATATAATGAAAACACAAGTATAATAATGACAATGACAATAAATAACTCAAAGAAATTTCCATAATCAGCTCGTTCAGGGTACATAAATTTAGACATGCTTTCAAGTTCACATCTAAAGACCAATACTGATAAGAACATGTCAAGTATAGCTAGCATGATGAATGCTACATCTCTATGCCTACATGTCAAATATGCATGTCAAATGTATGGTTTTACGGTGATATTCCCAAGTACTCACTCTCTTAGAAATAATCAATTTGACTGCCAAATGACCACACAATCCACGCACAATCACTCAAAACTATACGTGTTCCTGGCATCAATGCCCCTCACAAAGCACTTGTATATATATATCACAATGCCTGCGCTCACTGCCTTCATGTCAGACTCCGAAGGGACGGATCTTGCCCAAGCGCTAATATAAAGCTTATAAGGCCTGCTGTGGCATGTAGCCCGATCCACAATAATAAATAATCTATTACGGCATGCCGCGACATGCAACCCAATCCATGATAACACTCACAACTAGCTCTATGACCCACCTCAGTCATCAATCTCCCAAGTTTCAAGGGCTCACATATCTCGTACCATAACACAAATAACAAATTTTTTAGGGATAAATACTCTCAATTCCAAGTTTAGAAATGTTACTTACCTCAAAATGCGCAACTCACTAGTCCAATAAGTCCTTGCCTCACGAATCGGGCTCCGAACGACTCGAATCTGGTCACAAACAACTTGATATAATCAATACAAGTTATAGGAATCGATTCCATACAATAAATCTAAGATCTTTAACCAAAATTAAAAAGCCAACCCCGAGCATGCAACTTGGAACCTGACAAAATTCACAAATTCCAAACACCCATTCGATTACGAGTACAACCACACCAAAACCATCCAATTCCGACCTCAAATCGACCTTCAAACATCAATTTTTAGTTTTTGAAAAGTTTCCACAAAATCTCCATTTCTTCATTTTAATTCACTAATTAGATGCTAAAAACAAAGATGAAATCATGAAATAATAACAAATCCGAGTAAAAATACTTACCCTGATCTATATCTTGAAAATCCTCTCCAAAATCTTCCAAAATCGAGCTCTACAACTCAAAATATGAAATAATACTCTAACCCTCGATTTGGGTTTTTAAATCTGTTGCCCAGATGCTTCTCAATGCGAACGCGGAAAATGCCTCGTTCGTGAAGCACAAAAGATACCAGCGCACAAAAACTCCTACGCAAATGCGATACCCAGGTCACAAATGCAATGCCTCACAGATCTATGCCTAGACGAACGTGTCTCCCTGATCGCGAATGCGAAGGACTAGGCCTGGTGCCCAAGCCGACCTCAACTTTCTACGCGAACGCGACACTCCTCTCGCGATCGCAAATGCAAAACCCATCTTTACCTTCGCGATCATGTTGCCTTTTTCGTGAACGCGAAGAATAAACCACCTAGGAACACTATGCGAACACGACCACCATGTCGCGATCGTGATGAAGGACACACCAGATATGAGATCAGTAGTTCCTCAAGGCAAAAATGCAGCCGAACTTCGTCTGAATCACCCCCAAGGCCCCCGGGACCCCATCCAAACATACCAACAAGTCCTAAAACATGATATGAACTTAGTCGAGGCCTTAAATCACATCAAGTAACATCGAAATCATGAATCACACAATTCAAGCCTTATGAAACTAATGAAATTCCAACTTCTAAAACTAATGCCGAATCATATCGAACCAACTCCGATTAACCTAAAAATTTTCACACAAGTCATAAATGACACAACAGACCTACTTCGATTCCCCGAACCAAAATCCAAGCCCGATATCACCAAAGTCAACTCTCGGTCAAACTTCTCAACCTTCCTAACCTTCAACTTTCTATCTTTCACCAAAAAGTCTCAAACCAAACTATGTACCTCCAAATCAATATCCGAAGATATGCCCTAAGCCAAAAATCACCACACAAAACTATTGGAACCATAAAAACTCTATTCCAGAGTCAAACTCCAGTCAACTCTAATAACTTAAGCCTCCAACATGGGACTAAGTGTCCCAATTCACTCAGAATCATCTCTGAAACCAAACCAACTACCCTGGCAAGTCACATAACCACAAAAGAACATAGAAGAAGCAATAAATGGGGGAACATGGCTACAATACTCAAAATGACCGACCGGGTTGTTACATTCTACCCCTCTTAAACAAATGTTCGTCCTCAAACGGGTCTAGAATCATACTTGGAGTCTCAAATAGCTGTGGATAGCTTCTCCACATCTCCCGCGTGGTCTCCCAAGCGGCCTCCTCGACTAGATGGCCTCTCCACTAAACTTTCACCGAAGTTATATTCTTGGATCTCATCTTTCGAACCTGCCGATCCAAAATGGCCAGCGGCTCCACATTATAAGTCAAATCCCTATCTAGCTAAACCATGTTGAAATCTAAAATATGTGACGGAACACCATAATACTTCAGGAGCATAGAAACGTGAAACACTAGGTGAACACCCAATAGACTAGGTGGCAATGCTAGCTTGTAGGCCACCTCTCCAATCCTCTCAAGCACCTCAAAAAGTCCAATATACCGAGGGATCAACTTGCCCTTCTTCCGAACCTCATCACACCCTTCATGGGCAAAACTATGAGCAATACCTTCTCTCTCACCATATACGCAATATGACGAACCTTCCGATTAGTGTAACTCTTCAGTCTAGACTATGCTGTATGAAGTCGATCTTGAATCAACTTGACTTTCTCCAAGGCATCCTAAACCAGATCAATACCCAAAAACTTAGCCTCCCCAGGCTCAAACCAACCAACTGCAGATCATCACCGCCTCCCATATAAGGCCTCATACGGAGTCATCTGAATGCTCGATTGGTAGCAGTTGTTGTAGGTATACTCTGCAAGTGGTAGAAATTGATCCCAAGAATGCCCAAAATCCATAACACAAGTGTGTAGCATATCTTCCAAGATATAAATGGTGTGCTCGGAATGTCCGTCCTTCTAGGGTGGAATGTTATACTCAACTCAACCAGTATGCGCAACTCTCGCCGCACTTCCCTCCAAAACTGTGATGTGAATTGCGTGCCTTGATCAGAAATAATAGACATCGACACACCGTGAAGGCGAACAATCTTGCGGATATAGATCTCAGCCAGCCGCTTTGAAGGATATGTAATCACAACCGGAATGAAATATGTGAACCTAGTCAATCAGTCCACAATAACCCAAACTGTATCAAATTTCCTCAAAGTCCGTGGGAGCCCAACAACGAAGTCCATGGTAACACACTCCCATTTCCACTAGGGAATACAAGTCTCTGAAGAAAATCACTCGGCCTTTGATTCTCGTATTTCACCTGCTAATAGTTCAAGCCCTGAGTCACATACTCCACAATATTTTTTTTCATTCTTCTCCACCAATAGTGTTGCCTCATGTCCTGATACATCTTGGCGGAACCCGAATGAAGGGAATACTGCAAACTGTGGGCCTCCTCAAGAAACAACTTACACAAACCATCCACATCGGGAACACAAATTCGACCCTGCATCCGCAACACCCCATCTCTCATCACCGTGCTGTTTGTGTCCTTAAGGACAAGCAAAATGGGGTCGTCATACTAACACTCTCTGATGCGCTATACGAAGAGACTGAGACACCACACAAGCTAGAATCTGATAGGCCAAAGCCTGAACATCTAATGCTAGCGGTCTCTTACCAACTGTAATACATACAAAGATACCCATACTCACAACCATTTTACTCAAGGCATCATCCACCCACATTGTCCTTCCTAGGATGATACAAATTGGTGATATCATAGTCTTTTAACAGCTCCAACCACCTCTGCTGCCTCAAGTTTTGATCCTTTTGCTTAAACAAATGCTGCAAACTCCGATGATCTATGAATAGCTTGCAAGACACGTCGTAGAGATAATGCCTCCAAATCTTCAATGCGTGAACAATAGCTGCCAACTCAAGATCATGAGTGGGGTAGTTCTTCTCATGGGGCTTCAACTGGCTCAAAGCATAAGCAATCACCTTACCCATCTGCATCAAGACACACCTAATACCAATCCGAGAAGCATCACAATAATCAGTATATGAAACTAATGCTGAAGACAAACTAGACTGAAGGCATGGTCAAGGCAGTCTTGAGCTTCTGAAAGCTCTCCTCACACTCATCAAACCATCTGAATGGGGCATCGTTCTGGGTAAATCTAGTCAAATATGAAGAAATAGACGAGAAACCCTCCACAAAATGGTGATAATATCCAGCCAAGCCAAGAAAACTCTGAATCTCAGTAGCTGAAGACGGTCTGGCCAACTCTGAACTGCTTCTGTCTTCTTCGGATCCATCTTTATCCCCTCACTATAAATCACGTGCCCCAAGAATGTCACATAATCAAGCCAAAACTCACACTTGGAGAATTTAGCATATAACTTATTCTCTCTCAACGTCTAGAGTACAATCCCCAAATACTACTCGTGATCCTCCTGGCTGTGTGAGTACACCAGTATATCATCTATGAATACTATGACAAAGAAATCAATATATGGCTGGAATAAACTACTCATCAGATGCATAAATGTTGTTGGGGCATTGGTCAGCCCAAAAGACTACACAAGAAACTCGTAGTGACCATTGCGGGTCCTGAATGCCGTCTTTAGCATATCAGAATCCCGAATCTTCAACTGGTGAAACCCAGACTCAAATTGATCTTAGAGAACACTCTAGCACCCTGAAACTGCCAAAAGTCATCAATGCGCGGTAGTGGGTACTTGTTCTTAATTGTAACTGTTACACCGCATATTTTCGTACGTGAAAGTATGCCGTAAGTGAATTGATGAAAGCTCGGGAATGAGATTATTTGGAGATTATAAGAATTATGCTATTTCAAACAAGTGACAAGTAAACTTGTGAAGGAGAAAGGGTGAGAGAATCGAAGGAAAAGGGTTTCATCGAAGTTGGAGATAAAATACGGTCCAAGCTATAATACCCCGTATTTATGGACCAGTTCCATACAAAGTACCACATGACCATGATAGTAAGGTATATAAAGTGTGTTAAAAGTGAGTAGTATTTTAAGTAATTTGAGAAATTCTTAATTATGTGGATATTGGGTAATTAATAATTTTTAGTGAGAGATTAATTAAAATTTGGATAATTAAAGATTTTGGATGACTTAA
>ML395581.1:0-12426 GCA_005239525.1 Nicotiana knightiana | reverse complement strand
TATATATATATATATATATATATATATAGTATTTTCACCACCATCTAGCTATAATCGATTGGCAGGTCCCTATTGGCAACCTCTGATAAGATGGTAAGTCATATATTGAGCCTACTGTGGCCGAGCGCCTATGAGCAAGCCCGGCATGGCCGAGCGCCTATGAGCGAGCCCGGCATGGCCGAGATACAGAGAGCCTAGTATGGCCGAATGCCTATGAGTGAGCCTACTACGACAGAGCAGTTATATATTCCGAGCCCTATAAGGCCGGACAACTATTTTACTTACTATATTGAGAGAATTGAGTCAGTATCAACAGTAAGCATATCTTCGGATTATCTTTGACTCCCAGTTACTTTCAGTTATTATATTATCAGTTCAGTTTCAACTTTCAGTTATTCTGTTGCCTTACATACTCGGTACATTATTTCGTACTGACGTCCCTTTTTATAGGGACGGTGCATTTCATGCCTACAGGTATAGACAATCAGTTTGATGAGACCTCATAGTAGATGAGGTTAGCATTTAACGAAGATCGGTAAGACTCCACCTCATTCGGAGTGCAACCGAGTCTATGAGTCATCGTGTCAGGATTTTGCTACAGACTTATGGGTAGGCCGGTACCCTATTCCATTTGATGTCAAATACTCTTAGAGGCTTTGCAGACAGAGGTTCATTTTGTATAGTATGTCAGAGGCCTTGACAGCCCATATGTATTAATGTTTTAAGAAATATGGTTCATTTATACAGTGTTTCCCACTGATAATTATACATTACGAGTTGTGACCATGTTGGCCTAGTTACCAATGTTAGTTCGATAAGAAAGATATGTTACGTTGGTACTCGGTTGAGTAAGGTACCGGGTGCCCATCGCGGCCCACCGGTTTGGGTCGTGATAGTAACTTTGTTCAACTGCCTGTAATCAATGCACATCCGCATAGTACTATCCTTCTTTTTCATTAAAAATAGAACCAGTGCACCTAAAGGCGACACACTAGGCCTAATGAATCCCTTATCAAGTAGCTCCTGAAGTTTTTCTTCAGAGGAATAGATAAGGGTTGAGTTCCCCGCACCAGATCAATACCAAAATCAATGTCCTTGTCGGGTGGCATGCCCGACTGCAAGAAACACATACAGAAAGTCTCTCATTATCATAGCAGACTCAATGGTAGGAGTATCAACACTAACATCCGTCACAAAGTCCAAATATGCCAAACAACCCTTATCAACCATACATTAAGACTTCAAGTATGAAATCACTCTACTGGGAACATAACCCAGGGAACCTCTCCATTCAATCCTAGGCAATCCTAGCATTGCCATCGTCATGGTCTTAGCATGACAATCCAGAATAGCATGACACGGTGACAATCAATCCATGCCTAAAATCACATTAAAATCAACCATACTAAGCAGTAAAAGATCATCTCTCATCTCCAATCCCTCAATAGTCACCACACATGATCGAGACACACATTCCACAATAATAAAATCACCAGCCGGTGTAGATACATGAACATGTATAACTAAGGAATCACGAGGCATATCCAAATAATGAGCAAAGTTCGATGACACATAGGAATAAGTGGAACCAGAGTCAAATAATATAGAAGATTCCCACGGCACACTAGAACAATATCTCTGATCACTGTGTCTGAAGCAATTGCCTCTGGCCTGGCAGGAAAAGCATAATTATCGAGCCTGATCACCACCTGATCGACTTCCCCTATAGGGCGACCTCGAACTGACTGAATCCCACCCCGAGCTGGCTGAGCGGATGGTGAAGTATTTGTGCAGAATTCATAGCTTGACCTCTCTGCTGAACTGAACCTCCCATAAGACAGGGACAATACCTCCTCACATGACCCAACTCTCCACACTCATAGCAACCTCAATCTACAAATGTCGACGGGGCCTGAACCGGACCCTAGGAGCCAAAATAGCCACTAGAAGAACCTAGTACTGATGAATTATAATCTGATAGAGCATGGGATAAACTCTGAGCTGGAAGGGCACCAAAAGATGACTAACTCGGATGAGAACTATTTGAACCATGAATAGTTGATGCACCACGATAAAGTGGTCGAGCCATTTGAGCTGGCCTATAAGGACGACCCCTGTCGTGATGGGACTGTCCTTCAGATGAGGCGCTGCTGAAACCACCTGAACTACGAGGCCTCTTGGCCTCCCACTGCTCACACCCTTGACTTCAAACCAACTCTAAGCGTCTAGCAATATTGACCACCTAGTCAAAACCAGCACCCGTCACAACATCCCGAGCCATAATGAAGCATAAACCATAGTTGAGGCCATAAATGAACCTCTTAATATTCTCCCTCTTAGTGGGAACCAACCATACCGCGTGATGAGCCAACACTGCAAACCTGATCTCATTCCAATTAACGATCATACCCTTCTGGCGTAGCTGCTCGAACTGCCTATGCAACTCTTGTTGCAAGTCTATGGGACAAAATTTTCTAAGAAGAGAACCGAGAACTCATGCCATTTAAGCAACACTGCATCGGCTGGCCTACCCAAATCATAAGCCTACCACCATCGGTAAGCTGCCCCTGTCAGCTGAACAATAGTAAATGAAACTCCACTGGTCTCCTAAAGACACGCTGTATAAAGGATCCGCTGACAATTGTCTATAAAATCTCTAGCATCCTCTAACTCTGATCCACTAAAATATAGAGGCTTAAGCCTCCTAAATCGCTCTAGTCTCTTATGATCCTCATCACTCATGGGTGGGCAACCTCGGCCCGAGCAACAACAACCGGCTGGACTAGTAGTACCCCTGATGTTTGGAGTCCCTGAGCTAACTGCTCTGGAGTATGGGCGGCTGACTTAAATGTTTTCCCTGTTAAAACCTAGTATTCTTGGGGATTTCTGCTCTAATTGACATCTGCTAGGGTTCGACCCAGATTTCTTGTTAAACCCGGTAATTCTATGAAGTTTTACTCATTTATTTTCTATTTATGGAACCTGAGTGATTCTTCTGGTAAAATTAGTATTCTTTTGATGATTCTTACTGATTATTGCCTATTATTTTGCCCTGTTAAAATCTGCGTGCACAAATCTTATTTGTTTCCCCATTTTGCAACTTTAATTGATTACACTTGCCTTAATTAGTTGTCCGTATGATTTTGGGATTCTTACCGATCCCTTATTCGATATGATTTGGACTCCTTGCCTTAATTAAACCCCTTTGTTGTTACCATTAGGTGATTATCCCTAATTAAAGGGTCTATTCCGGACTCCCTTATGTTAACTGATTCTGTGACCATGTGATTGTCCTTAATTGACTAACTTCTGATTCTTTTACCTTATTTGTTCTACTCCTGAAGTACTATATATACACTCTTATTTTACCTCTCAAAGACATAAACGATAGTTCAAAAAATATATACACACACACAAATTTTCTCTCATCTCTCTCTACTACTTGTGCTCATTGGTTGTCTAACCGGCTGAAAGCCAAGGCTAGAATGTGGAATTCTACCTACTTTACTTTCTATATCTTGCTTCCTTAACTAGTATGTTCTTATTTCAATTCTGAAATTCAGCCCTATGTGCTCCATAGTTGTTAAATCCATGCCTGTTTCCGCACTAATTTAATTGGCTATGTATTTTATTGTCTTCCTGTTTACTGCTTTGCCCAATATGCTGGAGTCTTACCCTCTCTTGCATAAATGTTTAGTCAGCATGTCTAGGTCTCTTTTGTCTTGTGTGATACTTGACCAACATGTTTACTCCAGTTCTTGTTTACTTCCCTTGACTAGTATGCTTACGTCAGTATCATAGACTCCTAATGTATTTGGTTAATCCTAATTGGCATGACTGGCTCTATGTAGTAGACTTCTGTCTTCAACATGACCATTCTCATATTCTGTCTCTAAGTTTATTATCCATTACCACTTTAATTTCAAGCATGATCCCCTTGCTAATACTTCGACGCAATAGTTTTTATGTTCTGGTTGCCAATCAGTTCCTATTTGTTCTATGTACTGGCTGGTCAATATACTTCCCCTTTTACCCTGTTCATGTGTTTCTGACTTAAGCCTCTATGTTTCTAATCCCCTGATCCCTGATTGTAAACTTGTTTTCCTTCTCTTAGAAACAAGTAATAAATGGTTTTGAATCTGGGCACTTTAAGTGTTATGATTGTGTTGGTTGCTTGTTTAATCTTTCTTCTTATCAGAATTGTTTCGAAAATTGTTTTACTCTTAACATTTTTAAGAACTGTTTCTACTCCTGAAAACCTTTTCACTCCTGAAAATTTTACCTATGCACTAATTTTACTAAGTTCTTCCAAACTATGTCAAGCGCTCTCACTTCTACTCTTAGATTACTTAAGTTCTGCCCCTCTAGTGTGTGTACTGCCTAGGAATCCATGAGATTCCTCCGAACTCTGGCACACTGGGGCTGGCCTTTCCACACTGCACATAATCAGTTCCCTACTCAAAAGATCTTGTTGTGAGCATTGCCCGGGATCCCTGAGGTCCTTAGGGAACTTTGACACACCAGGACACCCTAATGGCTATGAGACTTTGGCATTCTGGGCTGTTTTTGAAGGCCTGGTATTTTCAGGTTCACTCTAGGCCTATATCAGGCTCCCTATAGCATAGCTTATATATATTATGTGATTCATTAATTTATGATCTGTAATAATAACCTTTGTAAACAAATATTGGGGAAATTAGTATAAGGGAAGGGATTCTTATCTAATTTTTGTTGGCAAACCGGTAGAAATCATGCCCTTAGGATTATTATGACTATTGCTTGCATTAGAAATCATGTTCTTAGGTTTATTTGCTTGCATTAGAAGCCATGCTCTTAGGATTTCTTAGCATACTAGGCAACATGTTATAGGTTCATTACCTCATTTGTTACGGAACTCTGCTTCTGCATAATCATGATCACCTAGAAATCCTGTTATTAAATTAATGCTGTAGTTCTGCTTAATAAAAATGTCCATCCTTGGTGTGCATTAGAAATCCTACTTTAGGACTGTGTTTGTATTCGCTTTAAATCATGTCTACATCGCCTAAATCAATAACCGTCATGTATATAAGAATGTTTAAAAGCAATTTCAATGCCTAGACACCATGTTATAGGATAAATATGTATGAAATCGGTTTCGTGATAATCAACACCTAGACAAACATGTTTATAGGACGTATTAAAACTCAAACTGTTTGCTTTCCTTTAGTCAATTTCCATGTAACAACCCGACCGGTCGTTTTGATCTCTAGCGCATCGTTCAGCAGTTTGAAGTCATGAGCAGATCCATTTCAAGTACTATGAACCAAGGGCGTGGTCGGAATTTAATTTCAGGAAGTTTAGAGTTGGATTGGAAACAAAATTCTCATTTCAGAAGCCTTAGGTTGGAGAAATGGACTAAGATTGGAATTTTGAGTAAACGACTTCCGAATCAGGATTTGAAGGTTCCAGTAGCTTCGTATGATGATTTTGTACTTGGGCGTATGTCCGGATCGGGTTTTGGATAACCCGGGAACATTTCGATGCATATTGTGGAAGTCAGCATTCTGAAGAATTTCATAAATTTGGGCTTGAAGTGCATTTCAGTGTTATTGATGTCCGTTTGAGATTTCGAGTCTGGGAATAGTTTCGTATGGTGATTCTGAAGTTTGGAGCGCGATCGGAAGTGAATTCGGATGTCCGGAGGTCATTTTGAAGTCATTTGGCTAAAGATAGAAATTTGAAGGTTTTTGAGAAATCCGACCGGAAGTGAAAGTTTTGATATCGAGGTCGGAATGCGATTCCGAAAGTTGGAGCAGGTCCATAATGTTGAATATGATTTGTGTGCAAAATTTGAGGTCAATCGGACGTGATTTGATAGGTTTCGGCATCGGATGCAGAAGTTGGAAATTTCTAAGTTCATAAACTTGGGATTTGGGTGCGATTCGTGGTTTCGATCTGGTTTGATGTGATTTGATTCCTCGAGCAAGTCCGTATTATGTTTCGGAATAGGTTGGTATAATTGGACGGGGCCCCGGGAGCCTCGGGTGGATTCCGGGTGGTTAACAGATCAATAATTGAAGTTGAAGAAAGCTGAAGGTTGCTGTCATCTGGTGTAACCGCACCTACGAGGCTTTGGCCGCAGGTGCGGCTAAGGGCGCCGCAGGTGCGGCTAAGGGCGCCGCAGGTGCGAAACTTGGGCTGGAGCCAAGGAGGCCGCAGGTGCGGGAGATTTGGGCGCACCTGCGGAAGCGCAGGTGCGACAAGGGGACCGCAGGTGCAGGAAATGGGATGGGCAGAATGTTTTAAAATCGAGAATTTGTGGCCATTTCTTCATTTCTTCTTTGGTTTGGTCGATCTTGGGAGGCTTCAAAGAAAGGATTTCTTCATGCAATGTCAAGGTAAGTAACTCCTTCATGTTTCTAAGTTAAATACAAGATTATATGCATGGATTAGATATGGAAATTAGTAGGAGAATTGGGATTTTTGAAGAAAGACCTATAGATGGAAATTAAGATTTTTAGCCATGAATTGAGCATGAATATTTGAGTAAATTGTATATTTGAGTTAGTAAGGCTATGAGTAGAATATATCTTCGAGAAATTTCGGATTCCGGGCACATGGGCTTGAGGGCATTTTGGTCATTTCACTAAGCGGGGTTGGGAAATTATATAATTTGAAATGGTTGTGCATATTAGAGTATATTTTCATTGGATTGTCGTTGTTTGGATAGTTTTGGGGCGTCGTGCGTCCGTTTGGAGTCATCAGAAGGGCTTGGAGGCCAGTTATGGAATCTCAGAGCGAGGTAAGTCTCCTTTATAACTTTCTGAGGGGGAATTGTCCCCCTAGATGAATTAATTAAGTACATGCTATTATCTTCGGGAGCTACGTACGCACGAAGTGACGGGAGTCCATGCGTAGCTACTATTATGCCATGTCCGGGTAGTCTAGGACCCACTAGCATGCTTTATGTGTTGTACCTGTAATCCTGCTTGTAATATTAAACTGCTAATATAATCGAAATCGTAATTGAATATCTGAAGAAGACTAGAGTTTATTTTCTTAATCATCTAAAAAGAGAATTGATTCCTCTATGGATAATTGTACACCTAGTAGGGTTATATTATGGAATATCATTAAACTTGGCAAATGAGTTTCAAAACAAAGATTTAAAAGCTATATTTCATGTTCCTTTAGGAAGAATTTTACTACTTTCCTGAGAAAAACTGCTTTCTTGATATAAATACGGATTTATTATGTGGATATGTGTACATATGAGCACCTGAGTCGCATGTATGATTCGCGAGCAGGATAGCCTTATTATTTGTATGTATAACCGCGTCGCATGGTCGATTCGCGAGCAGGGCAGAGAGATGCATCTATGGTTCGAGCTGTTCGACCCTTTGGCAGTGAACATTTTATTATTGTTTGTCCGCGCCGTTCGACCCTCGGCATTGCTTGCGCATGATATTTACTGCGTAGATGCTATGATTTTGCCTGATTACTGGCCTGAAATAATAAGTTGTCAATTGAAATGATAGAGATTAAAGTTATTAAAAAGATTTTGGAAGAAGTTGTTCCTTTCCGTTGATTAATTGTTATTTGATTAAATCACCCATGTTGATTAATTGTTATTAATATGACGAAGATATAAAGTGTTACACGTGAACAGAGTTGAAAATATTTATTCCTGATTTTAATAAATTGCCTATGATAATCATGCTTAGTGTCACACTTAAATTTTCTAAATTGACCTTTAGTAAGTGTCTAATTTGACCTCTCGTCACTACCTCTCTGAGGTTAGGCGGGCGACTTACTGAGTACACGTTGTTTTTGTACTCATGCTATACTTGCTGTGGATTTTATTGCACAGGTACTTTCATAGCAATGTGGAGGATTCGGAGACTTAGGCGAGCTGCATCATTCGGAGGCGATCCGCAGCTGATAGAGTCTCCCTCGTACTGTATTTATTTTCATTTTAAATTTCCTTGTCCAATTCGTATTTCGAACAGGCTTTGTAATGATTGTATAAATTCTTAGAAATTGCTCATGTACTTGTGACACCGGGTTCTGGGATGTGTTGGGATATATTTGCTAAAGTGTAGTATTCAAACCATTGTTTTTAATTAACAGATTTTTTGTTAATATGTAATAAAATGAAAGGAAATATTTTTATAAATGTTAAAACCGAAAAGTTATTTCAATTAATTAATGATTTGGGTTGCCTGACATTGATGTCCGGCACCATCACGATCTTATGGATTTTGGGTCGAGACATTCCAGAATTCTGTTTGCATTTTTACACAACATGTTATAGGGTATCCCCGAACCACGCCTAGGAAAGCCTATAGGTAATTAAAGCCTTATAAATATTGTAAAACTATGCTTTTTTATTTGTGATTGTCCAGATTCAACAGGTTCTAAAAATCAGTAGGCAAACTGATTATGTCTGTACCGTTTCGCCTTAACATAATGCTGCACATTCTCTGTTTGTCATGCTCACCTAGATATCATGTTCTAGGACCTTTTCTGAAACATCTGAATCTTGCTGTTTGAGACATGATAATTGCCTGTTTATTGGTGGAGGTAAACATGAGCCCTTAATTGTTGTCTTACTTGAAAGTCCTGTTTGTTCTTTGTTGTTTCTTAGATTTTCCTCTTTAAACACTTTAGGAGAGTCTAGAACTACCTAAAAATAGAGGACCTAAACACCTCAGGGACCACAAGGAAAGGACCGGTAATGCACGCATAGAGTTCGTTAATCAAAACCGCTTATACAATCGCTAAGGGGAGGGTAATCGGGTAATAAAAGGCTATGATGACTTGTGCGCTAATGCCACGTGTAAGTCCTCTAGTTGAGGAAGGATTATCGGGCATTGTACAGATGTGATCCTGTAGGCTAATAACTTAGGACTTCCCTATCTTTATACATATGTGTGCTTAGACTGCTTACCTATTAAATTTCCTTTATCTTATTTACATATGTGTGCTTAGACTGCTTATTTGTTAAATGACAAATTCACCAAGTAATTTTGGCCGGGACCCACCGTTGTGAACCTCGAGGGGTGCCTAACACCTTCCCCTCAGGGTAATTTCAAGCTCTTACCCAATCTCTGGTAATGTAGACTGGTTTCATGAGTTACTTGCATTAGGTGCACTAACATACCTTAAATTCGTTAGGTGGTGACTCTTCCATTTACATACCCCCTTTTACTAAAAGAAAAGGAGTTGTCCCCAAAAAATGTCAAAACCCGATTTTGCGAGAAAAAGGGGGCGCGACAACATGGCGACTCTGCTGAGGAATTTAGACTTTTACCATAACAAAATTGCTTTTTGTAAATTAGTCTTAAGCATGCTTCTTTTTTGTTAATACATGCACACCCTTTCCCTTTCCCCTTTATGTGAATTTAATTTCCCGTTTTGAGCATTTATGATTTCCTTTACTGCAGAAACTGACTTATTTCTTTATTTTCCTTTCTTAAACGTATTTCAATTATTAAATACCGCATTTATTATTTTTTTAACGTGCAAATACGTGACAACATGCTATTTACTGCTGCATAAATCATTCTCAACATCATATTCCACTCGTGCGTAATCAATCCTATAGAAACGCTTGATGAGTGGTTGCACTCTTCCTAGATATCACCCTTTAAATTCGGAATGACTTATTTGCGGTAAAACTAGTCGATCAGCGGTGCAATCGACGATTCCGTGCCTTTCCCCCTCAAGTTGTCCGCTTGAGGGTACCAGTCTAGACCCCCATAGCAACCTTACTCTGATTATAACTGTACATGCATCATGGTCAAACCTAGCCGGGTTAGTATGTTGTCCACATAATAACCCTTTAAGACAAACCTTATTCAAAAGTCCACCGGGGTTTCCATAATCCTAATGGATGCAACCACGTTTTGTGCATTAATTTTGGAGAACTAAATGCCAATATGCTAATCATGGATATATAAATAGTCGAATCTGGAGGGGAAAAGGGCCTAACTTTAATTGTTTTGTAGAAAATGAGGCACGAGGTCCCCAGGTTCGGCATGGTCCAAAATATACCACCACTGCTACTAGATTGGTGGGAATCTTTCCTCAAGTGACAAGAAACATGTGAAGAAGGTCCTGGGAAATTTTCCTTCTCTGTTAGACATCCAACCAAATAACATGTTGATAGGAGCTGCAACTATGTTCTGGGATCATGAAAAATCAGTGTTTCGCTTTGGGGATATAGAAATGACCCCGCTCCTAGAAGAAATCGGGGGATTTGCTGGGTTACCTTAGGACATCCCTGGGTTTTTGGTACTAGAAAATCGCACTGGTAGGGAATTTCTAAAAATAATAGGTCTGAAAAAGAACGCCAATTTGGAGTGCTTAAAGAAATCTTATATACCATTTGACTACTTGTATGAGAGATACGGTCATAGCAAGTCCTATCGTATTTTCCATGATGATTTTTCCATCACTTCCTTGGGACATATTCACCGCAGAGTTTTTGTGTTCATTATTTGCTTCTTGGGTATGATAGTGTTCCCAACGAAAAGGGAAAGAATTCACACTAGATTGGCTATGGTCACCAAGATTCTAATGGAAGGCATCGAGGGACAGACATACACCATAGTCCCTATGATTATAGATGATATCTACTGGGCCTTGGACCACTGCCAGAAAAGGGTCTAAACATTTCGAGGGCTGTAATTTACTGCTGCAGTTGTGGTTAATGGGGCATCTCCAAAAGGGTTAATATCGCCAGGAGTTTCCACGAAGGGCGTGGAATGACCATATTGCCTTCCATCACCCTAAACGGATGGCTTATATTCCGGACATGTTTGCTCAACTGGAGAGTGCTAAGGAATGGGCGGAGTTCTTCGACAATTTGACTGAGGATCAGGTTCAGTGGGTGTTTGAATGGTTCCCTACTGACGAGTTCATCATCAGGTCAAGGGATGCTCCTCACTTAGTGTTGATCGGTTAAGGGGGATATACCCTTATGTTCCCGTCAGGGTTATGAGGCAGGCAGGCAGGAAGCAAATCATATCGCGGGTCGCAAAGATAAGTCATTTCCAAGCAGATTTTTAGGATGAAGACATCCCTTACAAGTGTCAAGCTCAGCATATGTGGCACTCAAAGATTATTGTGGAAAAGGACACCATCGAGCCAGTCAGGTATCATGCGGGACATGCACCCTTTTACCCGGCATGGTTGGAGGACAACTTAGCTGGGAAGGTTGAGCTAGGAATTGGTCGGGGAAACAGGGTCATAGACGAAGATGCAGAAACCCAAGTAAAGTACAACAAGTTGAGCAAGAGAATTCATGACTCCGAGGCCGAACATCAGGAGATACACGAGACATACAAGAGATTAATCAGGGAATGGAGGGAAATGGCTATCACCTCCAATGAAAGGGTAGAATATCTAGAACAGGGTTTGATGGAGCTAGAAGGAAAGATAAGAAAGATGGTTGCTGACTGCCAGAATGCTGAAGGAAGCAAGGGAGAACATCTAGCAAGCCTGTTATTAGGCATGCACGAACTAGGGGACCTGATTGATGGAGTCAGAAATATCAAGCCTGAGGAAGGTCTTTCTGGGACCAAGTAGATTAAATTTACCTGCCTTTTCCTAAATGTAATAAGGCCAAATGCCAGTAGTGACTTATCTTTTATTATCTTAGTATCGTGTTGGATTCATCTATTTTTATATTAATGAAATGAGGTAATTATTGGCATCTAAGTTCTCCAAAACAACTTGTCGCTAGGCCTACCTCGGGCACAACGAGGCTCTCAAAATAGGACGCCAATTTACATTCCGCGATATGTGTTTAAATACCGCTAATACTCTTTTCAGAACTCTTACTGACTTGTCTACCTTTTGTTTTTATTTATTTCTTTCGATTATTCCCATTCCCCAAAGGTTGGTTCACGCATAGTGGCATCATCAACTTATCATACTAGATCCATGGGCCCTCCACCTTATCCTCCTCCAAATCCACCAAAAGGCAAAGGGAAAGTAAAGATGGATGATTTGAACAACACCAGAAGAGACAACAACACACATGTTGAACATGCAAAAGCTTCTGATGGCCGAAGTACTCAGGCCCCAAATGATGTAGTATCACGACTTGAGCAAAAAATACTAGAACTCCAGGGTGAGCTCGAGCAGGTCTAGAGCTTAGCAAACCTATCCCTCATACTCAAATCCCAGATGTCAACCATTAAAACACTCAGAACCCCTCACCACCGCAAAGCAAACCCAACAAGCACCTACAAAATCCTCCCGCACCTCACCATTACACAACCCCTCCACAGAATCAAACTATCCCTCCATAATATCAGTAAAACACCTACCATACTCCACAAAATGCCCCACAAATCATTCCCGAACCCCAGGACTCCAATGATCACCATTATACCCAAACTCCCGGTCACCAAAACAACCCTATATACGTGGAAA